>JAQGDG010000636.1:0-85852 GCA_029844215.1 Przewalskia tangutica
AAGTGGTATAACTCTTAGCTTTTGTTTTAAAAACCAAGTGTTACTCTTCCTTTCAAAATGATTACGTAATTCTTTTGAAATACTTGAGGTCTTATGTATTTGGAACTCGAAGTCAAAAGGCGTCAAGTAAAACCATGTTCGATTATACCAATCAAATAAATAACATGTTCGCCTATACTATACTTTAAAATATCATGCTCGAGAGTATATGGGAAAGAATCACATGCCTTCTAGAAATCTACTGCCCTTAGTCGCGAATGTATGCGTGCGCTTGATGTCTGACTTTATAATAGTCAAATCGATAAATGCAGCGACGTCCTAGACTACTCACATAGGATAATCTAAAGCGAGAGGGTTCTCTGATTCTCAGGAAAATCAGGCGTACCACTTCCCTAGCGTGAAACTATAAAAGTCTGCCAAATGCGGTCACTGTGTAAAGTGCGATTTCAATCTTCTTTAATTCTTGATGTGATTACGAGTTCAATCTCTTCTTAAATATCAACCACATATGTATTTATACTTAAATCTGCATACATGCACGATTATGTATTCACCGATTCTGATAGAAGGATAAGATTATTTACCTCGATAAGCCCAATATTATCCAAGATATAAGTCGATCTGAGGCAAGGTTTAGCTCTGTATATGCAGCTCCAACCCGCTCAGAAACCACTTAGAAGTTTCTCTGTGACTTCTCTCCAACTTCAACCGACTATGAAGTTTCTCTTGAGTTCGTTTAGTGACTAATATGGATATAAGATAGTATTTACTGAGTTTTTAGTATAGAGGGTGACTTTGGAATACTAAAGATATCCGACTAGGGTATTTTGGGGATAACAGCAATGCTTGGAGAGTATTTCTACCAAGAGGAAGAGGCACGGGTGCGAGAGAAACTCTTAAGAGAGGAGGCTTTGAGACTTGGAAGATAATTTGTGGATGAAGAATTCTTCAGCAGAGAGGGTGTTATATAGGAGCTTTCAAGGGTCAAGATGATGGCAAGTGGAGGGCAAGTGGAGGTGTGGATTAAGGCACGAGTGCACCACATCCCACTACTCGCCCCAAATCCACACTATAAACATTGACCACTTGTTTTAGGCCCTAAAATCGTCCCAGCCAGTGGCCTCTTTGCCGTCCACGTATAGGGTGACAAGTGTCACCCTCTCGTTGATCCCGAAAATATTTCATCTCTACCGGAAAAATCCATAAAATTATAAATGACATGTAGCGGTAATTTTCCCTTCCCATGAGTTTTATGAAAGCGTTTAGTCGGAAAACCAGTTCGTTTTGTGAAGTTGTACCCCAATTTTAAGTCACTATGCTTGCTAGGCTCAATCGCTTTTGTCGTGCGCCCTTGCATTACATACTGCAGAGAATCCCGAGGTATAACATTTCTCCTCGCTGAAACATTAAGTCGAATGTTCCTTTAAACGGATATTTGATAAGGTTACGCCATGCTTAAAGCAGTTTGCAAATGCCTCAACCAATACGTGCCATGTCTGACAACAAGCATGCGCAAATACATCAAGTAGAAAAAGAAAAATTTACAAGTAGGAAAAGTAGAGTTACGGAGGTGTGGAATGGAGGTGAGATATACGCCTCGTATCCTCCTCGGCTTCCCGTCATCCTCTCTGAAGACTCCGTTCCGCACGCGAACTTTTGGCCGGAAGCCGACGTCCTTGGTCGCGGATGCCTAACGGCGATCGATTATCGCTACGCGAGAATCTTCTCATCGATAACCCGCCCTCAAGTCACTGGACATGCCGTCCATCGTCGGTGCACTACTAGATGGATCCACGATACATCTCGCCGGCGTAAACATGAAAAAGCGGATGCGACTTTGCCTCGAAGTCGGTGCGGATCGGCTCGCATGGAAACAACACTTCCGCACGCCTGCGGACAGTCGACCCGATGTACCTTGGTGAGTTTCCGCTTCTTCCCGAATCTCATCACACACCATACATGTGGTGGCGCCCATGAGAAAGCAATCCATCGCCAGCCTCAAACTCAAGATCTACGCGCCACTTGCGATGATCTGCGTATGACAACCAGCCGACTCACGAGTGTCGATGCTTGCGCTCTGTGGATAAGCTTCGCATTATCACTTGCTGCTGCACCAAATGCTGGTCCCACTACGCTTCGCGCTCGCCTCGTCAGGCTTGACCATTTTATCAGCGATCTGCGCTTCACTCCGTACATGGCGCCTCATGTGGCGCCGTCCTGAATCTTTGGGTGGTAGCTATTGTATCAAACTCGCCAAGCTGGTAAGCTGAGGCAAATGATCCTCCAGTACCCTGAAGTCAATAACACGGGCTCGGCGCTATCCTCGAGAGTGCGGATGCAGATGCGCTCGCTGTCCAAATGCTGTCACGAGGATGGAATCGCGATACTCGAGGCTACGCTGCGTCCCACTAGACCTTTGGAAAAGACCTCAGGAAGTTAGCCCAATGAAGCTGGGCTCACTCCGCATGCGATATGATAGAAATAGGGACTCCCATGCGATCGGCGATCTCCGGATGTAAAGTCTGGCATAATCCTCGGTAGAAAAATTACGTCTGACCCGGGGAAAAAGTGGGCGATTTAAATGCGACTGCTCGGCGATAACCCGGATAGAATCATGTTTCCTCTGTGAGTGGGAGGTAATCGCTGTGATCAAAGTCGTGTTGATCTCGGCCGCCGGTCGGGATCTCTGTCGTCTGCGACAAACCACCGGGCCTGCGGTGCTCTGCCTTCACTGCGACAACCGCGGGCGTTAGACGCTGAGCTACAAACTGCGGCGTCCACTCTTGAAAGCCGTCACGTACTCAATATCTGGCGTATCTAAGGTCGTGAGTACATCTTGGTCTACCTGCGGATGGATGAGTAGAAATGCTTGGCCAGTATTTGTATTGTGTGCTTCCACTAGAACTGCTTTGCGAAGTCACCGCAATCTCCCCGGAACACACAACACGCTTGCCCTCGAACCTTAGCACCCGTGGTGCTACCTCAAGAGACCACTTCCCCCCGCGAATTAGCCGTATCGCGATGCAGCGTCAAGCCGGATCCTCGGTGTTGCCTCTTGCTCGCCGGCGATGGAAGGCTAAAGCAACCTCTTCGAACTTTCGAACCCGGCTGCTACTTCCGAGAAATCAATCGGTCGGACTCAGGAGGCTCATGCGGTGTAACTTCATGCCGGACCATGCCCCTCTCTGCAAAATTTTGCATCATCGATGGACTCCCCAGCCGACCGCTACGACTAGGCATACGCCCGCAACGTTGGCCTTGGGTGAGTACGGGGATATCGACGTCATAATCCTTAAGTAACTATAACCGCACGTCTGCAGCCAGTAGATTCGACTCCTGCGGATGAAGATATCTTGGGAGCTGCTTGTGAGTGCGTATAAATATCCGCATGAACCCACATTACAAATAGTGCCTCCAGGATCTTGGCGTGAATCTCCTTGCATTGCGTGCGACTCAGATCATGGGTGGGGTAGTTCCTCTACGTATTTCTTAAGTTGTCGGGATGCGTCGCTATAAACTTACCAGTGCGTACTCTGCGTCAAACGCGGCGCTTTGGCTGTGCGTCACAATACCTTTACATAACGCGTCTGGACCTGCCACGGAAGGGTAAACGAGGCGGTTATCGATCTACTCGCCGATGGCGGAAACCTGCTCCATGACAGCGTCGGTCCGGCGAAACTCCATTCCATGGCACGCCACGAGTCGGCCTAGTGATGGTCGCGAAGATAAAGAAGCAAACTTCTCCACGGCCAGCGTAGATAGTAACACCGCGAGGCCCAGTGCGCCTGGCGCCGCCGGAGTAATCGTGGGGTCTAGGCCGAAGTCTCTTTGCGCAAAACCCCTTTCGATCTTAGCGTATCCACCGAATACCGTCCGTAGCCCAGACAATATGCCCGAAAAGCCAGAAGCCAGACCAAAACTCCCGTTTGGAGAAAACTTGGCGTATAGCTGCTTCAGTCTGGAGAACTCTCGGCCGCGATCCTCCAAATGCTCGCGTGCTCCTGCTCTGGCGGGAATAAACCAAACCAAGATGTCATCAATGAATGCACTATCACAAGCGTGTCCAAAAATGAAAGCGAACACGGGATTCGTCAAATCCGTAAGATCTGCCGGGCATTGGTGACAGAAAGACATAACCACTGAACTCACGATTGCATGCGGGTCGGAATGCGATCCCTAAGGACATCGATCGTCTCTCTAACTTACACTTTGATGATAGCGATCGCGAATCAATCTTGGAGAAACATCTACGCGCCTGGCCAGAGTCGAACAAATCATCAATCACAGGAAGGGTATTATACGTTCTTAATGGTGCGCTTGTTCATTGCTGTAAACAACACCGCGTGCGACGTCCGTCATAACTTCTTCACGAACAATACGGCGCTCCCGAGGAGAAACACTAGGCTGATGAAGCCGCTTCTCGGCAAATCTCTGGTGGTCGCCCAGCTCGGCTTCGGCGGTGCATTACGTATGGCGGAATGGAAATAGTAAATTAGTGTGCAGCGACTGTCGATACAAAACTCTATCTCATCGGGAGGATGCGGAGGTCGTGCAGGAAAGCTTGCGTCACTGGGAACTCTCATTCTGGGCGATGGTGAAAATGCAGTGCAGTAGCCTCGATATCAAACACCCGAATGAGATGGTAGATATACCCGCCGCACCCGTCTTCTAGCCTTGAGGTAGGAAATAAACCTACCGGCGATCTGGTGTTCCCCACTCAACAATGGCTCGCGAAGCGGAACCGTACTACTCTCTCCTGCGGTCTACATTGGCGTAGCAGAAGCTAGCGATCCGTACCAATGATCGCGAAAATCGATCATATCGACTCTCAAGTCGGCTGAAGTGCGTTGCGTCATATGGTCTGAAGCACTATATACCGTAGCTACCGCAGAATCACCTTTGGCGTAGCTACCTCGAAAGGGTCTATGGACTCGAACTCCATCCCGTCCAGCGATAGGGGAGATATATAGGGACCAGTAGAACCGGATCTATCAAGGCATACACATCATAACTTGACCCGATAAAAAGTACGTGCGGCGTCGGCGGCGCCTCGCAGTCTGCCGGTTGGACAAAGGCATAAATGCGGTTCGAGGACCGTAGGCTGAGACCAGGACCGCGCCCTGACCTGCGTGACCTGCGGTCAGTGCCACCCCTGGGCGATAGCGTGAGTGATGAGGCCGACAGAACCATAGGTGACCCTACCACGGTAGCGCCCGGTGGGCCCATGTGACCCTGCGGCCACAAGTGTAGCAAACTCAGTAGTACTCTGACTCCTGAATGGAATCCACCGCCGGACGCTGGCGGACCTCGATCGATTTAGCACCCTTCTTTACCACGGAAGTCCAGAAGTCGGGAACTTTTTGACCCGAATACTCACGGCTGTGCAAACAATGATGTAGGAGTGCTCGAGGTGTGTGGTGCAAATCTAGGCGTCTCGGTGATGCCAGAGCTACCAAAAGATCGGTAGTCGCGCCAACCTGCTTCTTGATATCGTCCGACCGTGGTCTCTGCGCTCACCGCGTCAGTGCGCTGAGCGCATCGGGTAATGTCATTACCTGGTGAAGAGCCACACCGTATGAACTCGGCCATATAATCATCTAGCCCGGTGGCGTGGCGGTGTACCACATCCTCATGCTCTGCTCCAGCGAGGGCCATGTCGAGCCAACGAATCGAACTGGCGTTGTACTCCCTAGCGTCGCCTCTGCTCTCGGCCAGCAAAATCATCGGCGTGCCTCATCTGCGGAGGCAAGAAGTGAGTGAGAAAGCCTCAGAAAACTGCGTCCCAGTAGTTGGGCGCGTGCTCTCCGGGATAACTCGCGAATCAAACCAATCATTGCGGTATCCTGACCTATGAACCAGATCGCGGACTCGGTCTCGAAGCCTTGATCACTCGCGATCTCTGTAGCGGCGGATGAACTCTGCGGATCATCCTCGAGCCTCGACAAATAGAACTTTGGCGGGCTCTGACTCGAAAAATCTGCGTAGCCTCGAACTATCCGATATCGGTGAACCGTGAGCGCGGTGCTGCTGGGGCCCCAAGCTGGCTGCATCGGCCTATCCTCCGTGTCGCGATCTGGCGATGGCGGAAAATCTCTGCGTAACCCGTCTCTGCTCCGGTGTGGGGCCCATGGAGGTGCGGTCTTAAGTCGTGGCTGCTGCGTCGACCCATTTCTTTGTGACACAAACCTACTTTGGGGCGGCGGCGTCGTGGAACTCGCCGTCGGGTATAGGCGGGCACGAGCCACGGTGACTCTCGGTGTCCTACTAGCGACTCCTCATTGCCGCCACTTACGGCCGGGTTGCGCTACGTGGGCATAAGCGTTAAAGAAAGGAAATCGTTAGAAGGGTCGGGCTTATAACCGCTGGCTACAAGCACGATCTCGAGTGAGAAGAATGAAACCAATCCTAAATATCCTATAGCCTCACGATTATTGGTGTGGTGCCACCTAAGATAATCGAAGACTACTAGAATGATGCATAGACACTTTCAGGATTAAGCGCTCGATACCACTTTTGTCACGACCGTTCGGGGCGGTGCCTGCAGGGCACCCAGTAGTCATACATCGGAGAAAATCAGTGAATATAAAAAACAAGACATGAAACAATGTAAATTGAGACACGATTTATCTGAGAAAAATCGCTTTTCGTATATATATAAACCAAAATCTGGCGATTACATCCCAGTATCAATAGGACTCTGAGACCTACAGAAGTAAACAACTATGGCGGGACAGGGCCCGCCATACCCTGAATGTACATATATCTCTGACATCGGGGAGAACCGTACCAAAAGTCGAGCCTCAGGAGAAGATGGAGCTCCACGACACAGCAAATCCTGAGATGCGGATCTAGCACTTGCCCTTACTGCGGCGTGAATGCATTCCCCGAGAATTACGATGTGGTACTAAGTATGTGGCGCAAAAATCTTGCATGAAATCAAGTGTCCAAAACCATTTGTAAATACAATCGGTTAAAGCTGCGTAGTGCTTGTGGCGTACAAGCGAAATAGATATCATGTGGCGGTCTTTTCTAGGCGCCAATGATCGAAGCAATGCGATCGCCCTTAGTATCATTATGCGTGTTATACCGTAGTTCGGTATATAGGTGAGGATATGCGTGCGAGATTACGTGAGAAATTTTGGAAAGAAAGAAAAGATGTGATTTTTGGAAAAGTTTCGGTTTTATGAAGAAAAGGTTAGTTAATGGATTGGATTCCCAGTTTGGTATTCGGACTTCTTAGAATATTTGAGAATTATGGAATTTTATTTCGGAAATGGTCACGTGGGGCCCGGGTGAAATTTACTGGTTTGTAGAGCAGCTTAGTTTTTGAGATTTTGGCCATTATGGATATTTTCGGAGATGAAATATTTTGGACCAGTGGGAGGCGACACGTGTCACCCCTAGGTGGCCATGGTAGAAATTAGCTAGAGCAGTGGCGAGACAGTGGCGAGTCTTGCTAGATATTTTGTGTGGACAAAGTGGCATGGGTCCCACGCACTTGTCCCAATCTCAACCACACACTTGCCTTCATCCTATCCCTTGGTTGTCCTATATATACCATAGTTGATGAAATCTTCCGCTTAGACATTTGAAGACTTGAAAAACCCTCCTTCTCCCTTGACTCAGAGCTCTCGGTTTTGCCCCATTTCTTGAGCAAAATTTGTCCAACAATTCTTAAACTCTCAAGTGTTCTTCCTAAGGTGTTAGGAAGATTGTGTACAGAGTTGGAAAAGATTTCACACCACAGCCTTGAAGGGATGCCTTGGCGAAAGTTGTCATCTTGAAACCCTAAGTGTTCTTCACTTTTTGGAGTTGAATCTTGAAGAGAAGTTGGTTAGGAGCTTACATGGGTTGCTTGTAGCGGATTGGGCGTAAAGATTTGGAGCTAAGACTTGCTTGGGCGGCTTTAAGAACTTGGATATTTTTGGGCTATTTGAGGTAGTGGAACTTAAACCTCTTTGTGAATTGGTTATTATACATATATTATAAGTATATTATGGATTATATAATATAATATATGGAGTAAGTTTGGAAGAGTTGGATCTTGTTAACTTGTTAAAAGAAATGATTGGCCGTTTGCCATTAAAATGGTAAAAACGTATCTTACTTGCTAAGAAGCTAATAACAAAGTAACTATAACTTATATTAAGAATGGAAATATAAGTTGGATGACTAATGAGTAAATTGGATAAGTAAAATGAACAAAGTTGGCCAAGGACCCCAACTTAAATTTGTATTTACTTTGAATGTATTTACATTGATTGTATTTACATTTACATTAAGGGAAGATTTTTCAATCGCGTTCCGTTTGGGCGTGTGATCCCTTTAATTATTGTATTGTTATGGCGTGATAGTAAACGCGTTAGGTTGGCGCGTAATCCCCTTCTTTTACTTATTGTTGTTATGGGCGTGATAGTAAACGCGTTACCGTTTGGGCGTGTAATCCCTTCTTTATGTTGTTTAATTATTACTTATATATATATATATGGTATATATATTACGGTTATTCGGGCCTTGGTAAAAGATGGAAAAGTAGTATAAGCGGGAAGTCTTTGTAGAAATTTCCGTAGATTTTGAGGGCTTTATTGGTATAAGTCTTGATGATAAGAAAGGTTTGATAGAAGTACTATGACCATTTTAGGAGTGGAGTACTACGTGTGGCGTGATCTACTTGGCTTAGGAGTAGCCGCGGGTTGAAGTACTTGGGCGTTTTGCTTATTGTCGATAAATCGTCGCGAGGTATGTGAACCTCTTCCTATCTTTTCTAGCATGATTGTTGTGAACTATGTAGTGCGGTGACGTCATATGTGCTAAGTGATTTGGTTGGTTTAAAACATAGGGTGTTATAATAGCTTTATGGGAAGTTAGTTATAACGACATATGAGTGAAAATGGTTTCTCGATGTTAGAAGTTAAGAGACTTGATCTTATAAGATAAGAGACTTAACTTATTTGTTTTAATGTGGATGTTTGTGTGAAACCTCATTCGTGAGTAATGAGTACTTGGTTTTAAAGGGATAATGTTTCTTGATTTGGAATCGAGAATGTGTATCGACAGACCATTGCAGCGTTAATAAAGGAAAATGTATTGAATAATGATGTATTTGTATTAAAACGATGAAACCTCCATCTGCATAGAAGCTAAGATGAGACAAAATGATATTACATTTTCTAGATCATGGTCTTTGTAATAAGATCGTTATAAACAAAGAATAAACTACTCACATATATGACATATGTTACTCAATTGTTTTAAAAGAGATTAAGACTATGAGTTATGAAACCTTTCTAAAATAAGTGACTTGAGCATTTGAAAATGAGAAGTTTGAGTAATTGAAACTAGGCAAAGCTGGAACTTAGGAAAAGAATGTTGTTACTTGATTTTGAAAAGGAATGTGGGTTGGTCATTCTAATACTATGGGTATAGGTGACTTTTATAAAAGTAATGGATCTCTTTTAAAAGAACTTAACGATGTAGTACTTTGGGGTTAAAAACCGGACTTTGGCATAAAATGAAAGTACTTTGAGTTGTGTGAAACTTGCCTATGCTTGTTGTTGTGAAACTTGCCTATCTGATGATAGCCTTTGTTGTGCAAGTGTGGTATTTCGTTACCGCGTCTCTCGATGAGGCGGTCGACTGTTGAGAACTTACTTGGAGCGTCTTTGGCGGTGATGGATAATTCCACGTATGTTTCCATTTTGATTCTTGTCTTGTTGTTGATGTCACGTGGACATATCTACACCGTCAAGATTCAGGGCATCGCGGCCACGCGCGGAGTTGATTACCGATATATTGTTATTGTGGTTATATGGACATGTCTACAGGGTAGAATTCGGGGCATGTGGCCGTGCGGCAGGTTGATCACCCAGATATTATTGTTGATGTCACATGGGCGTGTCTGTACCGAGGTAAATTAGGGGCATGTGGCCGTGGGGCATTGGTATTATTGTTGCATCATGGACATGTCTACACCGATGCAGAATTAAGGGCACGCGCCGTGATGCGAACATGATTGATGTTGTGGCGTAAGACCCATAGTTATATTTGAGTGATGACTTGAGGCGTGAGTCCCAGGCGACATATCGCTTTTATGTTGTGAATCAGTAGTTTGGTTATCATACATGTCTCTTGCTTTATATAGACTAGTATGATTTCATTCTGATATTTTCTGATTTCACATACTTGGTACTGTTATCGACCTCGCCTGGGCTGCGTTCATCCGCAGTAGAAGTACATCGATCGTGGATCCTCGCTCTTAGGATCTCGGTTCATTTTGGGAAGCTCCGTTCTCGGAGGCTTATCTTTTGGTATGTGTTCTCGAGTTGTAGGTTCTTGTACATTCGGGTATGGCGAAGACACTGTCCGTCATAGTTGTTAATAAATCTTAAGTCTGCCATCTTTGTTGTGCGGGGTTTGTAAAGGATTAAAGCTCGTTTTGAAAGAGTTGTATTTATTATGTTATTGGAAGCAACAGTTAGGTTGCTTTGTTTATGTTCATATATCATTTCTTGTTTAAGTTTTATTTTCCATTGGTTTTCTCGATGATTGTATCACCAGTGCAGGATAAGGCACGATGCGGGCCAGGCGAATCGTTACAAAAAGTGGTATCGAGCGATTAATCCTCGGAAAGTGTCTGATCGTGTCTAGTAGAGTCTTGATTATCGATGTGTTGTGCACCACATCTATAATCGAGAGGCTGAGACATTTAGGATTAGTTTCCATTCTTCTCATTCGAGATCGTGCCTTAGAGTCGTGTTGTAAGTTGGACCCCTAAACGATCTCGTTTTTACGATTATGCCTCGCGCAGCGACGAGCCACTGAAGGGCAAGGCAATGAGGAACCTAGTGAGATATAGAGAGTACGAGGCGCAGCCAGCACAATACGAGTTGTGCTTCACGGCCCGGGTTTGTAGCGCCGCCCAGCCCAGTGAGAGGTTAGAGCGCGGCAATAGCTGCCGAGACCGCAGATACACGAGCCTCGGTCCCACGATGCAGAGCGGAGGAGATGGGTTATAAGGAGATGGCGATTCTTTGGCGGTCGTGGCGAATATGAGATAATTTGGATCGTGATTCGAGTTCGATAGCACCGATGGTTCACCCGGCGAGATAGTTTGAGGCTACGGGACTTTACGAGTTGTAGCGCGAGTTTTATGGGTCGAGGCACGAGGATGATCCGCGAGAGTTCATCCGGCGATTCTGACGGATCATGCGGGTGATCAAGGTTTGAAGACCGAGTCGTGACCTTTGGTTCGCATCGTTTGCGTGATACGCGATCGATTGGTTTGATTCATGGAGCTTTCCGGAGAGCATGCGCACTCCCAGTATGGGATGAGTTTTGGGCGTGCTCACGCACTTCTTGCCTCCGCAGATGAGGAGGCACGGCCGACAGATTTTGATGCTTAGACAGAGCGGGCGTGCGGTTCGGGAGTACAATGTGAGTTCGACTCATTGGCGACGCGTCAGCGTTGGTAGCTAGTATGGAGGATCGAGTGCACCGATATGTTACGTGGCTCGATGATTACATGTCGAGGCATGTTCGAGTAGCTCTTCAGCATGGACATTGCCCGCGTGCGTGCTCATGCACCGGGATGTGAGGCGGAGAGGTCGACGGAATGACCAAGATCAAGAGAAGAGGCGAACAACAGTGGTCCTTTGGTGACTTTCGAGGCGGACCGCCAAGGCATACTAGTTTTGTACCTCCGCCCGGTAGTGGTCCTCCACAACCTTCAGAGTATTCGGAGCGGTCGAGGGCTCGAGGTTGTGTTTCGAAGTAAGGGTGTTGGCGGATCGGTCACCTACCTCGGTGGTCGATGTGGTAGACCGCGTTTCGGGAGTGTCGTGGTGCGGGAGCTTGTTATTTTGCGGCCAGCGGGGCCATTTTGCGAGGAACTGTCCAGGCGAGGTAGCACGGATGTTACGACTCACCTACCGATCGATGGTGGTTCGCCGCGCCTTCGATTATGCGCCTGCGTGCCTATGATTAGAGTGGGCGGTAGCTTGTGTATATCCTTAACCCTCTAGAGTTTGGTTTGCGCGATATGATGATCTTATTATTGTGTGCTATGTACGGATAGCGTTGTGTTGTTTGTAAGTTAGAAAACATGGTTAGTTGGAAGGATAAGTGTGGGGGCATGGAAAGTGTGAACCTTAGAGTTTTATACGTGGAGACCTTAGAGGCGAGGCCGTCTTGAGTGGGTGATTTTACGGTTGGTCTTTGCCGATGTACTTGGTATGCGGGGAAATATTGTGGGATAATTACATGGGTAGTGTGAGATGGAAGTGGTAGCTTTCATGACGTGAATTAGTAAGATTGTTCCGGATCGGGAACAAGAGTTGGCGCGTTTAGGGGTCGGGTTGAGGGCCATTTGCGGGTCAACCCGCAGCCCATATTGAGGTGGGGTCAGTTCGAGGTGGTCCCGCCAGGTGGTAGGGTCACGAGGGTGCTAGGCCCAAGTTTAGGTAACCATCGTACGAGTTCGTGGATGCGTTCAACCAGAATCGGATCGTGAAGGCCGGGAATGGCCTTAGAGTAAATTGAAGCTAGTGGGAGCTGTTGTAAGATTAGAAATGATTCCTCGTTGGCTTGGATTTGAGTTTTGCGCACATGTTATATTCTGGCCATTGGTGGCATGATCGGTTTTGTAAGTATAGTAGTGAAGACTATACCGACACAGAAATGCGTTGGAGACTTAGAATGAACATTCGGACGAATGTTTCTGGGGAAGAATGTTATACCCGTAGTTCGTGGTATATAGGTGAGGATGTACGTGCGAGATTACTTATTAAATTTTGGAAAGAAAGAAAGATGTGATTTTTGACGGAAAAGTTTCCGTTTTTGTGAAGAAAAGGTTCGTTAATGGAATTGGATTCCCAGATTTGGTATTCGGACTTCTTAGAATATTTGAGAATTATGGAATTTTATTTAGGAAATGGTCACGCTGGGCCCACGTGAAATTCTGCTTTGTGGGGCTCGCTTAGTTTTTGAGATTTTGGCCATTATGGATATTTTCTAAGATGAAATATTTTGGACGAGTAGGAGGCGACACGTGTCACCCCTAGGTGGCCCTCGCCGAAATTAGCTGACAAGTGGCAAGACAAGTGGCAAGTATTGCTAGATATTTTGTGAGGACAAGTGGCTTGTGGGTACCACCCACACTAGTCCCCAATCTCAACCACACACTTGCCTTCATCCTATCCCTTGGTTGTCCTATATATGCACCCTTAGTTGATGAAATCTTCCACACTTAGACATTTGAAGACTTGAAAAACCCTCCCTTCTCCCTTGACCTAGAGCTCTCGGTTTTGCCCCCATTTCTTGAGCAAAATTTGTCCAACAATTCTTAAACTCTCAAGTGTTCTTCCCTAAGGTGTTAGGAAGATTGTGTACCAAGAGTTGGAAAAGATTTCACACCCCTAGCCTTGAAGGGATGCCTTGGCCGAAAGTTGTCATCTTGAAACCCTAAGTGTTCTTCACTTTTTGGAGTTGAATCTTGAAGAGAAGTTGGTTAGGAGCTTCTATGGGTTGCTTGTAGCGGATTGGAACGTAAAGATTTGGAGCTAAGACTTGCTTGGAGCGACTTTAAGAACTTGGATATTTTTGGGCTATTTGAGGTAGTGGAACTTAAACCTCTTTGTGAATTGGTTGTTATACATATATTATAAGTATATTATGGATTATATAATATAATATATGGAGTAAGTTTGGAAGAGTTGGATCTTGTTAACTTGTTAAAAGAAAGGATTGGCCGTTTGCCATTAAAATGGTAAAAACGTATCTTACTTGCTAAGAAGCTAATAACAAAGTAACTATAACTTATATTAAGAATGGAAATATAAGTTGGATGACTAATGAGTAAATTGGATAAGTAAAATGGACAAAGTTGGCCAAGGACCCCAACTTAAGGACTGTATTTACTTTGGACTGTATTTACATTGGACTGTATTTACATTTCTGTTAAGGGGAAGATTTTTCAATCGCGTTCCGTTTGGGCGTGTGATCCCCTTTTTAATTATTGTATTGTTATGAAGGCGTGATAGTAAACGCGTTACGGTTGGCGCGTAATCCCTTCTTTTTTACTTATTGTTGTTATGGGCGTGATAGTAAACCGTTACCGCTTGGGCGTGTAATCCCTTCTTTATGTTGTTTAATTATTACGCCTTATATATATATATATGGTATATATATTACGGTTATTCGCCTTGGTAAAAGATGGAAAAGTGAGTATAAGCGGAAGTGTAGCGCCGAACGGGCCATCCACGGTGCCTTACCCCGCACCCTAGTGATACAACATCGAGAAAACCAGCGGAAAATAAAACATGAATCATGAAACAAGAGATATCATAAATAAACAAAGCAACCAAACGGTTACCTTCCAATGATATACATATAACAACTTTTTCCAAAACGAGCTTTAATCCCTTTACAAAACCCCGCCCACACACAAAGCTGCACTCTAAGATTTACAACCACTATGACGGACGGGGCCCGCCATACCCCAATGTACAAGAACCTACAACTCGAGAACACATACCAAAGATAAGCCTCCAAGGAACTGAGCTTCCCAATATCTTTGAAAAGGTGATCCTAGAGCGGGATCGACAATGTACTTCTACTGCGGCATGAACGCAGCCCGAAGAGGTCGACAACAGTACCAAGTATGTGAAATCAGAAATACCGATCAAATCATAATAGTCTATATAAAGCAGGAGACATGTATGATAACCAAACTACAGTTCACAACATAAAAGCAGTCATGCCAAGTCGAGTGGAATACATTCCCGGATGAGCCGGTAGTTCGAGTGAAATACATTCCCGGAATGAACCGGTAGTCAAGTGAAATACATTCCCGGGTGAACCGGTAATCAAGTGAAATACATTCCCGGGTGAACCGGTAATCAAGTGAGATACATTCCCGGATGAACCGGTCGTCAAGTGAAATACATTCCCGGGTGAACCGGTAATCAAGTGAGATACATTCCCGGATGAACCGGTCGTCAAGTGAACACGGTACTTGCACAAAAAAAGCTATCACACGTAACATGGTCAAGTTTCACAACAGCAATCATAGGCAAGTTTCACACAACTCAAAGTACTTTCATTTTATGCCAAAGTCCGGGTTTTTAACCCCAAAGTACTACATACGTTAAGTCCTTTTAATTGAGATACATTCCTTTTATTAAAGTCAGCCGATTGCCGTAGTATAATATTAGAGTGATTGTCATTATTATGTAAACCAGAACAATTTCTTTTTAAACTCTATTACCATCTTTCTTTTCCTAAAGTTCGGTTTGCCTAATTACAAATGCTCAAGTTTCTCATTTTAGAAAAGGTTTTAGTTCATAGTTTTAATCCTTTAAAACATAATTCTCCTTTAAACGTTTTGAGAAACATATGTCTTATATGTGAGTAGGTTATTCTTGTTTATAATCAATCTTATTAAGCAGCCATGATCTAGGAAATGTAATATCATTTTGTCTCATCTTAGTTTCTATGCAGATGGAGGTTTCTCGGTTTTAATACGATACATCATTATTCAATACATTTTCCTTTATTTACGCCGCGGTGGTGCTGTCGATACACATTCGATTTCAAATCAAGAAACATTATCCCTTTAAATAAAACCAAGTACTCATTACTCACGAATGAGGTTTCACAAACATCCACATTAAAACAAATAAGTTAAGTCTCTTATCTTATAAGATCAAGTCTCTTAACTTCTAATATTAGTAAAACATTCTTAAGCCGTTATACCTAACTTCCCAAAAAGCTAGTATAACTCTTAAGCTTTCAAAACCAAGTAATACTCATTCTTTCAAAACGATTCATAAATCTTTTGAAATACTTCAAGTTCTTTATTAACACATATCAAGCCGCTTATTATTCAAATCGATTTACCCTTTTAAAAACCACAAGGTATTTGCTTATCCACATAAAGCTATTATAACGACTTCCCATAAAGCCGTTATAACACTTTATGTTTTAAACCAATCAAATACATTTAGCACGTATCGTCTACCGTACTACATAGTTCACACATATCATGCTAGAAGAGATAGGAAGAGGTTCACATACCTCGCGGACGATTATCGACAAAGCAAAAGCGCTCAAGTACCTCAAACCGTCGGCTACACTCTCAGTCAAGCGGATCACTCCACACGTAGTACTACAACCTATAGAGGCCACAAAGCGCCTATTAATATCTTTAGACACAAGTTCCATATTTCTCTGAAAATTGTGGCACCTCCCCATAGCAGCGTTAATCTCCTCCTCTATCGAGGCCGGCTATCAAGCCAACCAGGGGGGGGGTTATACATCTAACCCTAACGGGTACAATTCTACTCACGGTACTACTACACAAGTCTCATGTAACGATCCTATGTAATTCTGATTCAGTTCTCTTATTTAAATTTAGGCTTAAGTCGCAAGACATTGCGTAAGTATTATTCGGGCTTAAGTCAAAAGACATTGCCGACTACTACGTTCGATTCTTTATATAGTATACTTCAACTATATATTCAACAATATGTAATTTCCAATTACAATAGAGGACAAGATATTTACCTCGATAAGCCCAAAATTATCCTAGTTTAAAGTCGCTCCCGAGCAAGGTTTAGCTCAACTCAGTGCGCTCAACCCGCTCCAAACTACCCTTAGAAGTTCTAACCAACTTCTACTTACAACTTCAACAACGGGTGAAGATTTCCTTAGGGTTTCGTTTTAGTAGTGAGGAAAGTATAACGGTATTTTCCAGGCTAGTATACGTGTAACCTTGGGAATACTACAAGGTATTTGGGCCAAGGTATTTGGACATTACAACAATACTAGGAGAGTATTTCTACACCACAAAGGGGGTATTATACAAAGCAACTAGGCTAGGGGTACCTCGGCAAAACACCACAAGGGAGGGGGTGGCTCTCGGCGAGGGCTCTCAGGGGAGGGGGTGTGGTGGGAGACTACACAAGGAGGGAGGAAGAGAACTTCAAGACTTAGGAAGATTTTGGATGAAGAAGTCTTCCAAAGGGTGGGGTATTTATAGGTCAAGCAAAGGCCAACCAATGGCCAAGATGCATCCAAGTGTATAGCAAGTGTAGGGCTAGATTTCCACCATGTGTACCTTATCCATCTACCACACAACTTGCACAAAATATCCTACCAACTAAAGCTCTCTTTTTCGTCCACCATTACCGCTTCACTCAAGGCGATGTGAGGTGACACTTGTCACCCTCCGTTTGGTACAAAATGTTTCGTCTCTCGTAAAATTCCGCAAAAAATATAAATGACATCGCCGGAAATTCCCCTACCAAAGCTGTTAAACGGTTTCGTCGAAAAACGACTCTAGCAACCGTGTTGTGAACAAATAAATTCGCCAAGCCTAATCCTCAAATTCGAATTTTCACGCACGTCCTTACGCATACTCGGGAAATACTGGTATAACATTCTCCTCTCCCGAAACATTCGTCCGAATGTTCCTTCTCAAGGCGGATAAGGACGGTTCTTCTAACAAGTTTCCACTGCAACACATGGCCACAAACATAACACACGCACTCTTCCTTAAGGCCATTCCCGGCCTTCACGATCTGCTTCTGGTCGAACATATCCACGAACTCATACGATGGTTACCAAAACTTAGGCCTAGCACCCTCGTGACCTACCACCGGCGGGACCACCCGAGCTGACCCACCTCGAAGCAGGCCGCGGGTTGGCCCGCAACATAGCCCCAACCCGTCCACCGTCGCGCCAACTCTTGCTCGCCGACACGGAACAATCTTTCTAAATCACATCGGGAGAGATACCACTTTCATGTAGCGAACCCAGGGACGTATCACACAATCCGTTCGAGGCAGAAAATGCACTCTGACAAGGATCACTCGCAAAATCTTGTCCCCAAGACGGCGCTTACATCTAAGGTCTCAACTGTAATATTCTAAGGTTCATCATTCCTCACCCCCGTGCTTACCCTTTTTCCCAACTGTGTTCCTAAATCACATTTTAGCACAAAGCTATCCGAACATAACACCTAACACATTAACATAACATCAAAACATACAAGCCTCTAGAGGGTTAAGGATATACCAAGCTACCGCTCACTCTAATCGTAAGTACGCCTGCAGGCATGCTATGAAAGCGATGAACACGCCATCGATCCGTAGGCTGCGCCAGCCGGTACCTCTCCTATAAGCGATCTCTTGTCACATGGCTCCCGACGGCCGCAGTGAAGCAAGCACCGATAAAAAGCGACATTCCGGGATGATGTTTGCACATCGTGCACCGAGGGCGTGAATCGTTGGCTAGAACCCATGTATATCTGTGAACCAGAAGCCCTGGAGCTCACCAGCTCGAATACCGAACGTCACGGCGGTGGGGACCACTGCATCGGTGGAGGTACATAACTAGCCTGCTGCTGAGGCGGTCCGCCTTGAAAGTTACCAAAGGACCCTGCCGTCCTGGCCCTCTTCTGCTGACCTCGGTCATTCCGTCGATCTCTCCGTGCCTCACATCCTAGTGCATGAGCCTGCATGCGGGCAATGTCCATGCCCGGCTGAAGGGCTACACCCGAACAAGCCTCTGCCAAGTACTCATCCAGCCCGGTGACGTAGCGGTGTACTCTGTCCTCCATATCAGCTACTACAGCGGGGACATACCGAGCTAATGAGTCGAACTCCACATTGTACTCTCTAACCGTCCGCCCGTCCTGCCTCAATGTCAAAAATCTGTCGGCCCGAGCCCTCCTCATCTGTGGGGGCAAGAAATGTGCAAGAAAAGCCCTTGAGAACTCGTCCCATACGGCTGGAGGTGCATGCTCTTCCCGGGACAACTCCCACGAATCAAACCAGTCAACTGCAGTATCACGCAGCTGATGCGAACCTAATACCACCGACTCTGCCCCTGAGGCTCTGATCACTCTCATGATCCGCTGTAGCTGTCGGATAAACTCCTGAGGGTCGTCCTCAGCTCTCGATCCATAGAACACTGGCGGGCTACAACTCAGAAAGTCACGTAGCCTCAAACCGCTGCGCTCGGGGTGAACTACGGTGCTCTGGGCTGCCGTGCGTCGGCCGATCCTCATATCTGCCACGACCACGGCGATCGGGCCATCGCCTTGTACCCCATCTCATCTGCTCCGGTGTGGGGTGGAGGCTCAGTCTTGTAGTCTCGGCAGCCCATTGCGGCTCTAAACTCTTTGGTCTTTGGCGTCACGAAACCGCCGTCGGGCCTTGTCTCAGTCTTGGCCAGGCTGCGCCTCGTACTCCTCAGATCTCGCTAACGACTCCTCATCGCCTTGCCCATCTCGGGCTGGGTTGCCTACGCGAGGCATAATCGTAAAGGAAAGGAATACGCCGGAGGGTCCGATTTATCACACACTCTAAGGCACGATCTCGAATGAGAAGAAGGGAAACTAATCCTAAATGTCCTATAGCCTCCTGATTATAGATGTGGTGCACAACACACCGATAATCAAGACTCTACTAGACACGGTCTGTAGACACTTTCCGATGATTAACTGCTCTGATACCACTTGTGACACCCCGAAGCCGGGCCCGTCACTGGTGCCTTACCCCGGGCACCCTAGTGATACAACATCAGAGAAAACCAAATGGAAAATAAAACATGAATCATGAAACAAGAGATATCATAAATAAACAGGCCAACCAAACGGTTACCTTCCAATGATATACATATAACAACTTTTTCCAAAAGCGAGCAGTTTAATCCCTTTACAAAACCACCCACAATTACTCTGCACTCTAAGATTTACAACCACTATGACGGACAGGCCCGCCATACCCCGAATGTACAGAACCTACAACTCGGGGAACACATACCAAAAGATAAGCCTCAGAAGGAACGAGCTTCCCAATATGCCGAAAGGTGATCCTAGAGCGGGATCGATACCAATGTACTTACTGCGGCATGAACGCAGCGGCCCGAAGAGGTCGATAACAAGTACCAAGTATGTGAAATCAGAAAATCTTGATCAAATCATAATAGTCTATATAAAGCAGAGACATGTATGATAACCAAACTACGATTCCAACATAAAGCGATCATGCCAAGTCGAGTGGAATACATTCCCGGATGAGCCGGTAGTTCGAGTGAAATACATTCCCGACTGAACCGGTAGTCAAGTGAAATACATTCCCGGGTGAACCTGTAATCAAGTGATATACATTCCCGGGTTAACCGGTAATCAAGTGAGATACATTCCCGGATGAACCGGTCGTCAAGTGAACCACGGTCTTTGCACAAAAAGCTATCACGTAACATGGTCAAGTTTCACAACAGCAATCATAGGCAAGTTTCACACAACTCAAAGTACTTTCATTTTATGCCAAAGTCCGGGTTTTAACCCCAAGTACTACATACGTTAAGTCCTTTTAAAGAGATACATTCCTTTTATAAAGTCACCCGATACCGTAGTATAAAACTAGAGTGATTCACATTATTAAGTAAACTGAACACTTTCTTTTTAAACTCAAGTACCAACTTTCTTTTCCTAAAGTTCGGTTTGCCTAATTACAAATGCTCAAGTTTCTCATTTTAGAAAAGGTTTCGTAGTTCATAGTTTTAATCCTTTAAAACATAATTCTCCTTTAAACGTTTTGAGAAACATATGTCTTATATGTGAGTAGGTTATTCTTGTTTATAATCAATCTTATTAAGCGACCATGATCTAGGAAATGTAATATCATTTTGTCTCATCTTAGTTTCTATGCAGATGGAGGTTTCTACCGGTTTTAATACGATACATCATTATTCAATACATTTTCCTTTATTTACGCCGCAGTTGGTGCTGTCGATACACATTCGATTTCAAATCGAGAAAACATTATCCCTTTAAATAAAACCAAGTACTCATTACTCACGAATGAGGTTTCACAAACATCCACATTAAAACAAATAAGTTAAGTCTCTTATCTTATAAGATCAAGTCTCTTAACTTCTAATATTAGTAAAACATTCTTAAGCGTTATACCTAACTTCCCAAAAGCTAGTATAACTCTTAAGCTTTCAAAACAAGTAATACTCATTCTTTCAAAACGATTCATAAATCTTTTGAAATACTTCAAGTTCTTTATTAACACATATCAAGCCGGTTATTATTCAAATCGGTTACCACTTTTAAAAACCACAAGGTATTTGCTTATCCACATAAAGCTATTATAACACTTCCCATAAAGTCGTTATAACACTTTATGTTTTAAACCAATCAAATACATTTAGCACATGCGTCTACCGTACTACATAGTTCACACATATCATGCTAGAAGAGATAGGAAGAGGTTCACATACCTCGCGACGATTATCGACAAAAGCAAAAGCGCTCCAGTACCTCAAACCGTCGGCTACACTCTCGGTCAAGCGGATCACTCCACACGTAGTACTACAACCTATAGAGGCCACAAAGCGCCTATTAATATCTTTAGACACAAGTTCCATATTTCTCTGAGAAAATTCGTGAGACCTCCCCATGCGGCGTTAATCTCCTCTCTATCGAGGCCTGCTATCAAGCCAACCGTGGGGTTATACATCTAACCTAACTGTACAATTCTACTCCACTGTACTACTACACAAGTCTCATGTCTGATCTATGTAATTACGATTCAGTTCTCTTATTTAAATTTAGGCTTAAGTCGCAAGACATTGCCGTAAGTATTATTCAGGCTTAAGTCAAAAGACATTGCCGACTACTACGTTCAGTTCTTTATATAGTATACTTCAACTATATATTCAACAATATGTAATTTCCAATTACAATAGAGGGACAAGATATTTACCTCGATAAGCCTAAAATTATCCTAGTTTAAAGTCGCTCCTGAGCAAGGTTTAGCTCCAACTCCGTGCGCTCCAACCCGCTCCAAACTACCCTTAGAAGTTCTAACCAACTTCTACTTACAACTTCAACAACGGGTGAAGATTTCCTTAGGGTTTCGTTTTAGTGACTGAGGGAAAGTATAACGGTATTTTCTGGGCTAGTATACGTGTAACCTTGGGAATACTACAAGGTATTTGGGCCAAGGTATTTGGACATTACAACAATACTAGGAGAGTATTTCTACACCACAAAGGGGTATTATCGAAGCAACTAGGCTGGGGGGTACCTCGGCAAAACACCACAAAGTGGAGGGGTGGCTCTCGCCATGGGCTCTCAAAGGGGGAGGGGGGTGTGGTGGACGAACTACACAAGGGAGGGAGGAAGAGAACTTCAAGACTTAGGAAGATTTTTGGATGAAGAAGTCTTCCAAAGGGTGGGGTATTTATAGGTCAAGCAAAGGCCAACCAATGGCCAAGATGCATCCAAGTGTATAGCAAGTGTAGGGCTAGATTTCCACCATGTGTACCTTATCCATCTACCACACAACTTGCACAAAATATCCTACCAACTAAAGCTCTCTTTTTCGTCCACCATTACCGCCCACTCAAGGCCAATGTGAGGGTGACACATGTCACCCTCCCGTTGGTCCAAAATGTTTCGTCTCTCGGAAAATTCCGCAAAAATTATAAATGACATAGCCGGAAATTCCCTACGAAGTCGTGAAAACGTTTCGTCGAAAAACGACTCTAACCGGGTGTTGTGAACAAATAAATTCGGCCAAGCCTAATCCTCAAATTCGAATTTTCTACGTACGTCCTTACGTACATACTCGGGAAATACGGGGTATAACAGGAAGTGCTGCCGAAATTTCCGTAGATTTTGAGGGCTTTTTATTGGTATAAGTCTTCAATGATAAGAAAGGTTTGATAGGAGTACTATGACCATTTTAGGAGTGGAGTACTACGTGTGGCGTGATCTACTTGGCTTAAGGAGTAGCCGACGGGTTGAAGTACTTGGAGCGTTTTGCTTATTGTCGATAAATCGTCGCGAGGTATGTGAACCTCTTCCTATCTTTTCTAGCATGATTGTTGTGAACTATGTAGTACGGTAGACGTACATGTGCTAAGTGATTTGGTTGGTTTAAAACATAGGGTGTTATAATAGCTTTATGGGAAGTTAGTTATAACGACCTTATGTAGGTGAAAATGGTTTACTGATGTTAGAAGTTAAGAGACTTGATCTTATAAGATAAGAGACTTAACTTATTTGTTTTAATGTGGATGTTTGTGTGAAACCTCATTCGTGAGTAATGAGTACTTGGTTTTAAAGGGATAATGTTTCTCGATTTCGAATCGAATGTGTATCGGCAGACCATTGCAGCGTTAATAAAGGAAAATGTATTGAATAATGATGTGTTGTATTAAAACCAAGAGAAACCTCCATCCGCATAGAAGCTAAGATGAGACAAAATGATATTACATTTTCTAGATCATGGTCACGTAATAAGATCGTTATAAACAAAGAATAAACTACTCACATATATGACATATGTTACTCAATTGTTTTAAAAGAGATTAAGACTATGAGTTATGAAACCTTTCTAAAATAAGTGACTTGAGCATTTGAAAATGAGAAGTTTGAGTAATTGAAACTAGGCAACCGGAACTTAGGAAAAGAATGTTGTTACTTGATTTTGAAAAGGAATGTGGGTTGGTCATTCTAATACTATGGGTATAGGGTGACTTTTATAAAAGTAATGGATCTCTTTTAAAAGAACTTAACGTATGTAGTACTTTGGGGTTAAAAACCCGGACTTTGGCATAAAATGAAAGTACTTTGAGTCAGGTGAAACTTCATGCTTGTTGTTGTGAAACTTGCCTATGCTTGTGATGATAGCCTTTGTTGTGCAAGTGTGGTATTTCTGTGTTACCGCGTCTCTCGATAGAGGGTCGGTCGACTTGTTGAGAACTTACTTGGACGTGCTGGCAGTGATGGAGAATTCCACGGGTATGTTTCCATTTTGATTCTTTATCTTGTTGTTGATGTCACATGGACACGCGTACACCGACGCAGATTCCGGCATGCGCCACGCGGCCGTTGATTACCGATATATTGTTATTGTGGTTACATGGACATGTCTACACCGATGAAGAATTCCGGGGGCATGAGGCCACGCGCGTGGTTGATCACCCAAGATATTATTGTTGATGTCACACGGACGTGTCTACACCGGTAGAATTCGGGGCATGTGGCCATGGGGCATTGGTATTATTGTTGCATCATGGACATGTCTACACCGATGCACTCCGGCATGCGGCCATGATGCGAACATGATTGATGTTGTGGGCGTAAGACCCATAGTTATATTTGAGTGATGACTTGAGGGCGTGAGTCCCTGACTGGACATGACTGCTTTTATGTTGTGAACTGTAGTTTGGTTATCATACATGTCTCTTGCTTTATATAGACTAGTATGATTTCATTACAGTATTTTTACAGTTTCACATACTTGGTACCTGTTGTACTGACCTCCTTCGGGGGGCTGCGTTCATGCCGCAGGTAGAGGTACATCGGTCGTGGATCCTCGCTCTTAGGATCTCGCCATTTTGGGAAGCTCGCTTCTCCGAGGCTTATCTTTTGGTATGTGTTCCTCGAGTTGTAGGTTCTGTACATTCGTGGTATGGCGGGCCCTGTCCGTCATAGTTGTTGTAAATCTTAGAGTGCAGTAATCTGTTGTGGCGGGAGTTTGTAAAAGGGATTAAACTGCTCATTTTGAAAGAGTTGTATTTATTATGTTATTGGAAGGTAACCGCTGGGTTGGCCTGCTTATGTTCATATATCTGCTTCTTGTTTAAGTTTTATTTTCCGCCTGGTTTTCTCGATGATTGTATCACTAGGGTGCCGGATAAGGCACGATGAACGGGCCCGAACGCGTCGTTATAACGCGTGCCTAATCTCGACTTCCGCACCCGCATAGGTCACACATAGACCGCATAGGCCGTATAGACGCGACGGGTAGCTAGCCGGCATTCTCCGGACTCCGCGATCCGCATAGTCACATAGACCGCATAGTCACACATACCGCATAAGGCACTCCTCGCATCGGGATAACACACCCGGAATGATCAATCTCGAACTCCCGCACTCGCGTAGTCACACAGACCGCATAGGCCGTATAGACCCGCATCAAGGGTGGCAAGCCCTCGGTATAACAAGTCAAGGGGGTATGTGATATAATAACAGTACAACGGTCTTAACGTTTAACAACGTAAGCATAACAAGAATAACCCCCTTACATAACAACACAAGACACTAACACACGTAGCATCATAACATGTTTACTTATCAAGCATCTTACTATACTTTTCAGAAATCAATACAAGACTTTCATAAACAAATAAGTAAACCGTTCCTTTTATCATTCTTAAGTCGTTATACCTAACTTCCCATAAAGCTGGTATAACTCTTAAGCTTTTGTTTTAAAAACCAAGTGTTACTCTTCTTTCAAAAATGATTCATAATTCTTTTGAAATACTTCAAGGTTCTTATTATTTAGACTCAAGTCAAAAGACGTCAAGTAAAACCATGTTCAGTTAACACACGTACGTCTACCGTACTATATATATACTTTAAAATATCATGCTCAAGAGTATAGGAAGAATCACATACCTTCTCGGCGAAATCTACCTGCCAAGTCGAATATGTCGCGCGCAGAGTATCAACCTATAATAGTCAAATACGTCTGTCAACGTCTAGACTACTCTATAGGATAATCTAAGGAGAGAGTTCTCTATTCTACGGAAAATCGGGCAGCACTTCCCTACCCGGTAAACTATACAAGTCTACTGTAAATACAGTCCTATGTAAGTACAGTTCAATCTTCTTTAATTCTTCTGATGTGATTACAGTTCAATCTCTTCTTAAATATACTTCTATGTATTTTATACTTAAATCAATACATCTACAGTATGTATTCTCCAATTACAATAGAAGGATAAGATTATTTACCTCGATAAGCCCAATATTATCCAAGATATAAGTCGATCTTGAGCAAGGTTTAGCTCCTAATCTGTACGCTCCAACCCGCTCCAAGAAACCCTTAGAAGTTTCTACACAACTTCTACTTTCTCCTTCAACCAACTATGAAGTTTCTCTTAGGGTTTCGTTTAGTGACTAATGGATATAAGATAGTATTTCTGGGCTTTTAGTATAGAGGTGACTTTGGAATACTAAAAGATATACGGCTAGGGTATTTTGGGGATAACAACAATACTTGGAGAGTATTTCTACCAAGAGGGGGGGAGGCTTTGCCGAGACTTCAAGGAAGGGGGAGGGAGAGGGGTGTTTGGCTTAGCTCTACAAGAGAGGGGAAAGAGGCTTTGGACGAGAGCTCTTAAGGGAGAGGGGAGGCTTTGAGACTTGGAAGATAATTTGTGGATGAAGAATTCTTCAACAAGAGGGGGGGTATTTATAGGGCTTTCAAGGGTCAAGATGATGGCAAGTGGAGGGCAAGTGGAGGGTGTGGATTCACCCAAGTGCACCCTATCCCTACTCCACAAATCCCTCACAAACATTGACCCTTGTTTTAGGCCCTAAAATCGTCCCAACCGTGGCCTCTTTGCCGTCCATATGAGGGTGACAAGTGTCACCCTCTCGTTGGTCCAAAATATTTCATCTCTCGGAAAAATCCGCAAAAATTATAAATGACATAGCCGTAATTTTCCCTTCGCATGTTTTGTAAAACGTTTCGTCGGAAAACCATTCGTTTTGTGAGTTGTGCCCAAATTTTCGTCCCTATGCCTACTTTAAGGCTCAATTTTTGTACGTACGCCCTTACGTACATACTCTGGGAATACGGGGTATAACAGTCGCCCTCTCATTCGTCCATAAAATTCTGTAACCCTCGTGGGCCCCACAAAAAAAGTAAAATTTCCTCGGGTGGGCCCCACATGACCAAATCTGTAAAAATAAATTTCCATAATGTTAATAAGTTTCATACTCTTCAAATAATGCATTTTGAGAATTCAATTCTCAACAACGAACATTTTTCCTTTCCGACGTTCGGAAGATTTTCCGTCGGAAAAACAATTCTTCCTTTCGTACCAATTTCCAAGTCTTGTTTCCTTACGTACATTCTCTTATACATGTCCTGGACTTACGGGGTGTAACATTCTTCCCCCCTTAGAAACATTCGTCACCGAATGTTCTTAGTCGGTTGTCAAGCTATACAAACTCCGGCATAAACTTTATACTATGCCTATCAATCAATACTCCACAAGACCAACGATGCCACACATGGCCACCACATAACATACGTAAACATATCAATGGACATTCCGTCTGTGGTCCCTTCTCACAATACTCGAAGGTTACAGTCTTCTCAAACACGGGATCCTTAGAAGTTCCTTTATTTACTTACTTGTCATACTTTCTCGTACTTCTAAACTTATTTAGCATACGTACAAAATCTCAAATATTGTTTCTGTTCTCCGATCCTTGGAGTTACTATCCCAACTTGGCCATCGTGCTATCTGAATTTCCGCTAAGGCTCTTCTCGGTCCTTACGACCTGGTTCCTGTGGAATGCGTCCACAAACTCGTACAACAATTAACTAAACTTGGGCCTTGCATCCTCGGGACCCTATCATATCACGGGACCATATCTAATTGACATCACCCCATTCCATACTACCGGTTGACCCGAAATTAGTCCATAACCCGACTCATCGTCATACTTAACTTCTCATTCTTAGTCTGAAATAAATCTTTCTCTTATCTCAAGGTACTTCTCACCCTATCCCCCTATTCACTAGAGGTTCGTCACATAAGCCAAAGTATTTCTATCAGACATCCTTCCCTATCGGTCTTACATCACATGGGCAATTACTACTTGTGAACTCTACACAACTATAGTCTCAGTTCACTTTATCATTCTTGTCAACATTCTTAACTTCTCACTTTACTAATCAAAGTATCCCTACCTCTGGGTACTATCATTTTACAACTCTAGCAATAAAGCGAAAACATATACGCTAGAGCGAAATCTGAATCTATCAATGCACGCATGATTCAAAAGAATCGAAATATACCTGTAACCCCGTGCGATGTCGCCTCCTGATCCTGCCCAGTAGTCACGTCATCTCTGCGGTTCGAAGGACCGCCAGAACTATAAACTCCACCCTGACCTCTACCACGACTGGCTGACATCTGAACACCCTGCCCTGGGGGACGCACAGCTGTGGAGGAAAGGTAACCAACCATCGGCCTCATAGGCTGAGCCACCTTACCGGTGCTCTTTCTAACAGGACATTCCCACTGCTTGTAGCCCGGACGGTCACAATAATAACAAACACCTGTGCCATGACGACATTTCCCCAAATGACGCTTATTACATTGGAAACACTGAGGAATAGGTGGCCTCGACTGAGAAAATCCTCTGCTCCTCTGAGAACTTCGACCCCTGGAGCTTGGACCGGCTCCTAAATACCTTGTGGGGTCATATCTCCCACTTGTGGGCTGCGGGGGTATGTACTGGGTAGGCTGGGACGAATATCTCACTCGCTGCTGAGGCTGCTCGTCCAAAAACTCACCGGGATAACCAACCGGTCTAGCCCTCTTACGCTGATCTCCACGTTGGACCTCTACCCTCTGTACACCTGTCTGTACTGGCTGAATAACCTCCTGCTGATGAAACTGTAGCACCGCTATCTTGGTCAATAACATAACGGCTTCCTCGCGACCTATAGTCTTCTCTAATCGGAAACTGGAGGCTCTGGTGCTGGGGCCTCAAAACCTGCCGCATAAGAACTCACCGACTGCTGCACAACATCCGGTATACCCTGGGCATAAGCCCTATCAAATCTCTATGTCTGACTGGTAGCTCCTGCTACTCCTTCGCCCTTCTGGGCGACTGTTGCCCTCCTTGGAGGCATAGATGTAACACAAAAATACGTCAGAGAGGAATTATCTTACTAACACAGCTCTATGGCACGATCTTAGAGTGAGAAGAATAGAAACCAACTCCTAAATGTCCTGTAGCCTCCTGTTTATGGGTGTGGCGCGCAACACACCGATAACGAGACTCTACTAGACACTGTAGACATTCCGAGGGTCGCGCTCGATACCACTCTGTCACGCCCGAACCCCGGGCGTGGTGGTGCCTACCTAGGCACCCTTCTACCTAATGCATACAAGTAAATGCGAATTTAAATAACACCTCATTTTTTTAAAACCAACATACGTCTGAGCAAAGCCGACAAAGGCCATATAATATACATAATAAAAGACACTACACTGTATGAGTCCAATCCACATATGAATACAGACCTTAAGAGTTTTACTAAACAATGACGGACAAGGCCCCGTACCATAAGTACAAAAGCACATCAAGGATCTATACCAAAAGATAAACTCACAGATGGAGCTATTCAAAACTACGAGCGGTCCTACACTGCAGATCACCAATCGCATTACCTAAACTGCGGCGTGAACGCGGCCCGAAGGAGGTCGATGCGAAGAATGTACCAAGTATGTGAAACGATGAAATGCGTAATGAAATCATAACAGTCAAAACAAAACATGAGACATGTATGATAGCCAACCTACAGTACACAATACATAAGCAGTCATATCAAGTCAGGGACGCATGCCCTCAAAGTCATTACTAAAATATAACCATGGATCTCACGCTCATAATATCAATAATGCCCGTGGAATCCTTCCTCACTGCCGGCAGTCCATGATATAATATAACACCAATAGGCATACATGAACACCAAGTCCCACCTGTTTCCTAAAAAGCGATGCGGGCAAGTAGGAAAACGAACCACGGATCCGGCTGCATCATAAAGCGGCGGGCAAGTACGAAAGCCAACTACCGGATCCGAAATACGTCGTCAATCGACGGGGCAAGTAAAGCTAACTACGGATCGACTGTCATCACGAGATATGGCCGGGCAAGTGCGAAAGCTATCTACCGAGTCTCGTACCAAGCGTGCAATAGCACCGGGGGCAAATCGAAAGCAATCTACGGATCCGGTGCGTCGTCAATCGAGCGGGGTAAGTACGAAGCTAACTACGATCGGCTGCGTCACTAAATCTCATGGAGGGCCAATCCATGGAACAACAATATCCCACGTGGTCGCATGCCCCCAGAATCCCACATCGTATAAGCATGACCATAGGGTAATACAAACAAATCTGGGAATCTAACCCGCCTCCTGGTCACATGCCCCGGAATCCCACATCGTATAAGCATGTCCAAGGAGTAATACAAATAATGGAAGCATACCTGTGGAATCCCACATCACTGTCGGTACGTCCAAGTAACCTTACAACAAGACAGTCGACCCTCCAATCGAGAGTCGCGACAACGTAATAAAATCTATAGACTTTCATTTTATAAACTCAAGGCACTTATAGAATAATTCTCAATTAAACAAGCCAAAGTACTACGTACGTACATTCTTTTCAAAAGACTCATTTTTATGTAAAACCCCAAGATACTAACACTCGTAGTATCAAGGTATGTCTATTTTTCAAAGTAAGTTACTACACTTTTAGAAAACTCATTTCAAAGCTTGAAATCAAGTAACTTCAAATTTTCACAATCTAGGCAACTTATACCCATTAATCAAAATAGACAACTTTCTTAACCTTCCATAAAGCCGTTATAACCAATTTCTCATAAAGCCGTTATAACCCTTTATGGTTTTAGACATATTCATTCCTTTTATAACCAAGAGACTTATACTTTTAAAACCAAGTATCACATACTTACAAATCAAGTTCTTAACTTTCAAAATACTACAAGTCTCTTAATATTTAGAAAACAAGTTTCTTCTACTTTTAAACCTCAAGTAACTCACACCTTTAAAACAAGTTACTTCTCTTAAATCATGTCATTTCTCCTCTTTTAAACCAATTAAGTAAATCACTCCTTTTGACTCCCCTAAAGTTATTATAACAACCTTAGGTTTTGGAACTAAGACACTAGCCAAAAGATTTGGAAACCATTTCCTTTTCAAGACTCTATGTACTTTAAGTAAAATACTTTCACTTTTAAGAATCCAAACTTCACTAAGGAAATGGATTATACAACTTACAATTTAAACATCAAAGTACAATCAAGGAAGTACATAGAACAAATTCTATTTTAGGCAACCCAAGTACAACCAAGGAATGGATCATTTAAGGAGTAGGACATACTTTCTTTATCTTAAGGAATCATGCTAGAAGAGGAGATAGTTCACATACCTTTTCGGCTAAATCCACAAGCTAAGCCGAATACGCCGTACGTAGAATTGTCAACCAATAATGGTCACAACATGACTATCAATTTCTAGTTTCTAACGTAGAATAATACTAAGTATACGGTCTCTTATTCTACGGAAAATCGGACAGCACCTCCTTTGTTTCTACATACTTTGCTACCTTTTTCAAGGCTGAATACAATAACCAAACATGCCACATTTAAGGCTCAACATACCAACCAATCAAAGGGGATTACACGCCTTACAATACGTGTAAAATTCCGCCCCACAATTCATACCAAGTAAGTTTAATATCCAAGCCATTCTCGGCCAACTTATAATCAACAACTCAAAGTCTTTTCCAATCCTTTTCCAATTCCAAGTTCTAAGGTCTAACATGTTATATAGTCATAAATAACTTTAACCACTACAATTTCCTTCTTATACAACATGCGACGACTTAAACTAATAATCAACTTGAATTGTAATCTTAAGGCTAAACATGCTAGTTTTCGGATTAGGGTTCCAATAGCCAAAAAACTTATCAAACTTCATACTAAATACCTCATGCTTGCTAATATCCATAACTACAACAATAAATAAACTTAATTACTAAAACGACAAGAATTATACCTTTACAAGCCCTTAAAAATTCCAAGATTCAAAGTCGCTCCTTAGCAATTCTTAGCTCCTTTACTTTATGCTCCAATCCGCTATTTGAAGCCTTTAGAAGTTCACAACCAACTTCTCTTCCATTTCCAATCCAAAACTAGGAAAACTACTTAGGTTTTCGCCTTGCGACTAACGTGAAAACGTCGTTTTTCCGAAATCTTTATATTGAGATATCCTTACAATACCCTTAGGGACCTTGGGTTTAAGTCTTGTGAATAATGGAACAAAATTACAAAATTTTCTTGTGTGGGAATGGTGAACCCGAGAGCATGTCTTGCTAAGCTCAAAGTTCTCTCAATTTTTCTAAGTGTGGAAGACCTTGTCTTGCTACTAGTGTGGTATATAAAACACAATGGAGGGCTTAGATTGCAACACTTGAGTGGATAGGATGAAGAACACATGGATAATAGCCAAGTGGACAAGTTGACAAGTCAACAATCTCTAGCTTTGAAGACTTATCTTCCTTGATGGTCAATGACCATTTTACCCTTACTAAAAATGTCCAAGACCATATGTGGGGGTGCCACGTGTCGCCCTCTCATTCGTCCATAAAATTTCGTAACCCTCGTGGGCCCCACAAAAAAAGTAAAATTTCCTCGGGTGGGCCCCACATGACCAAATCCGTAAAAATAAATTTCCATAATGTTAATAAGTTCCATACTCTTCAAATAATGAATCTTGAGAATTCAATTATCAACAACGAACATTTTTCCTTTCCGACGTTCGGAAGATTTTCCGTCGGAAAAATAATTCTTCCTTTCGTACCAATTTCCAAGTCTTGTTTCCTTACGTACATTCTCTTATACATGTCTTGGACTTACGGGGTGTAACAGCCACCTTTGCCCCGGTGTGGTCACTGTAGTAGATTCCATTTTGGGGAGTGTCGTACTACTTGACGATTGTTACTTTGCGGCAGCGAGGCCATTTCGTGAGAGATTGTCCAGGCCAGTATGCGGTGGGATAGCACAGTCTACAGGATCAGTTGCGGGTTCTTCGCCTTCCATAGCTAGGCAGGATGTTTATGCACCGGCAGACCGTGACAGAGGTCGTGGTGGAAGTTCCCAGTTTTAGCGGTCCTTTGAACCGCCTATATGATTTCAGGTATGTCTTTGACCCTTTAGAGACTTGTATGCATGTTAAGGTTGTTGTAAGTTTAAGTATCATGAACGAATAAATTTGAGACTATGTATGTATGCTAGAGTAACTTGGAAGTATGAAAAGATAATCCTTTTTGGGCTTATGAAGGATGGTTATGGGTGTGTGAGGCATTAGGGTCATATGTGACATAATTAGGTTTCATTAAATGTAGTTTTATGAGACTATGCCGAGAAATGATAGATTCAGCTCCGAAAGAACATTCGAGGACGAATGTTTCTAAGGGGGGAAGAAAGTTACACCCCATAAGTCCAGGGAATGTTTAAGAGAATGTACGTAAGGAACACAAGACTTGAAATTGGTACGAAAGGAAAAATTGTTTTTCCGACGGAAAATCTTCCGAACGTCGGAAAGGAAAAATGTTCGTTGAGGAGAATTGGATTCTCAAAATGCATTAATTGAGGATTATAGAATGTATTTTCATTATGGAAATTTATTTTTACGGATTTGGTCACGTGGGGCCCACCCGAGGAATTGTACGTTTTGTGGGACCCACGAGGGTTACGGAATTTTATGGACGAATGGGAGGGAGACACGTGGTACCCCCCCACATGGTCTTGGACGAATTGAGACAAGGTTATAATGGTCATTTGACCAAAGTTTAGATGACAAAGTCTTGCAAGCTAAGAGCTTGACGTTGTTGACTAAGTCAAGAGCCACTTGGCTTGATCCCTTTCATCCAAATTTAACATGTGTTGTAATATAGACCCTCCAATGTGTTATATATCATCCTAAGTAGCAAGACTTAGCTCACAACACTTAGAAAAATTTGAGAGACTTGTGCATGCCTTGTGAGGCTCTCGGCTTTGAGAAAAATTCCACACAAATTTTTTGAAGTTTTGGTTCTTTATTCACAAGACTTTAACCCAAGGTTCCTAGGGGTATTGTAAGGGTATCTCAATAGAAAGATTTTGGAAAAACAACGTTTTTACGTTAGTCGCAAGGCGAAAACCTAAGATGTTCTTTAACTTTGAAGATGGAACTTGAAGAGGAGTTCTTCATAAGCTTCTAAGGAGTGCTTGGAGCGGATTGGAACATAAGAAAAGGAGCTAAGAATTGCTAGGGAGCGACTTTGAATCTTTGAAATTTTAAGGGCTTGTAAAGGTATAAATCTTGTCGTTTTAGCTATTAAAGATTACTTATCATTGTAGTTATGGATATTAGCAAGCATGAGGTATTTAGTATGAAGTTTGATAAGTGTATTGGCTATTGGAACCCTAATCCGAAAACTAGCATGTTTAACCCTTAAGATTACAATTCAAGTTGATTATTAGTTTAAGTCGTCACATGTTATATAAAGAAGGAAGTATAATTGTTGAAGTTGTGTATGACTGTCACGACCCGAACCCGGGCCCGTGACTGGTGCCTTACCCCGGGCACCCTAGTGATACAACATCAGAGAAAATCAGCGGAAATAAAAACATGAACATGAATTTAGAGACAATAATAAATTAACAGCCAACCAACGATTGCGCTTCATCATATATATACATAAATACCGAGCTTATCCTTTTTACAAACCCCGCCACACAAGCTGCACCTCTAAGAATTTATACAACAACTATGACGGGACAGGGCCCCGCCATACCCCTGAATGTACAAGAACCTACAGACTCAGGGTAACATACCAACAGATAAGCCTCAAGGAAACGGAGCTTCCCAAGACTGAAATGAGATCCTAACGCGAGGATCGACAACCGATGTACTCTACCTGCGGCATGACGCAGCCCCGAAGGAGGTCGATATAACAGTACCAAGTATGTGAAATCGTAAAATCAGAATCGAAATCATAATAGTCTATAAAAGCAGGAGACAGGTATGATAACCAAACTACAGTACATACACATAACAGTTATATCAATTCAGGGTCTCACGCCCACAACATCAATCCTGCCCGTGGAGTACCTTCCTCACTGCCGGCAGTCTATGATATGATAACAACAAGATAGCAATCCAAATGGGAGCATACTCGTGCGCTACGCATCGTGTCAGTATGTCCAAAGGAACAAATAAGACAACATTCCAAATGCAAGCATACGATGCGCTACGCGTCGTGTCGATGAGTCGAGAGGAAAAAATAAGACAACATTCCAAATGGAAGCATACCCGTGCGCTACGCATCGTGTCAGTATGTCCAAATGGAAACAATAAGACAGCATTCCAAATGGAAGCATACCCGTGCGCTACGCATCGTGTCAGTATGTCCAAAGGGAAACAATAAGCAACAAGGCGGTAATCAGTGGATGCATACGTGCGCTACGATCGTGTCGATATGTCCAAAGTGATTTAACAAAAGTAACACTATCAACGACGCGTGCGTGGAATTTATCCGTCGCCGGTCACGCGTCAAGTAAGTACTCAACAAGTCAACCGATCCTCCATCGAGAGACGCGGTAGTATAGAAACACAATTCTTGCACAATAAAGGCTATCACAACAAGCATAGGCAAGTTTCACAACAACAAGCATAGGCAAGTTTCACAACAACTCAAAGTACTTTCATTTTTATGCCAAGGTCCGGGTTTTAACCCTAAAGTACTCCGCGCGTTAAATTCCTTTTAAGAGATTCATTCTTTGTATAAAAGTCACCCGATACCCGTAGTATATAATAGAGTGACTTACATCTTTTAAGTAAACCAAAACAACTTCCATACTTTCTTTTAAGTCAAGTTACTACGTTAAAACCAATGATAAAACCTTTCTTTTGTTTTCATAAGGTCGTTATAACCAACTTCCCATAAAGCCGTTATAACACCTTATGCTTTAAACCATTTTAAGACAACACAATGCCTTTCTTTTCCCTAAGGTTCCAGTTTGCCTAATTTTAATTACGCAAGTCTCTTTTTGAAACGTTTCATAGTTCGATGTCTTAATCTCTTTTAAAACAATTGAGTAACATATGCCCTAGGCGAGTAGGTTATTCTTGTTCATAATCAATCTTATTAAGCAGCCATGATCTAGAAAATGTAATATCATTTTGTCTCATCTTAGCTTCATGCAGATGGAGGTTTCTCGGGTTTTAATAATACTTAATTATTCAATACATTTTCCTTTATTAACGCTGCGATGGTTTGTCGATACACATTCTGATTTCCGAAATCAGTAAAACATTATTCCTTCCACAAAACCAAGTACTCATTACTCACGAATGAGGTTTCACACAAACATCCATATTAAGTCAAGTCTCTTAACTTCTAAACTATTAAACCATTCTTTTTATCTCTCTTAAGGCGTTACACCTAACTTCTCATAAAGCTGGTATAACTTTTATGTTTTCAAACCAAGTATACACTTCTTTCAAAAGGTTTCTTAATCTCTTAGAATACTTGAGGTTCTTTTACAACAAGTCGGTTATAAGTCAAATCAGCTTATCTTTTAAAAACCACAAAGCATTTCTCATTTACATAAAGTTGTTATAACACTTTATGTTTAAAAACAATCAAATACATTTAACACGTATGCGTCTGCAGTACTACATAGTTATACACATATCATGCTAGAACAGATAGGAAGAGGTTCACATACCTGCGACGAGTATCGACTAATAGCAAAGCGCTCAGTACCCTCAAACCGCTACACTCTCGATCAAGCGGATCACTCCACGTAGTACTACAACCTATAGAGGCCACAAATCGCCTATTAATATCTTTTAGATCGACGTAGAATATTCTCAGAAAATTCGCGGCACCTCCCCACATGGCGTAAATCTCCTCTAACGAGGCCGCCACCAAGCCAACCGGGGTTAACATGTCTAACCGGACGTGTACAATTCTACTACACAAGAATGCTACACAAGTCTCTTTATGTCTGATCCCATGTAATTCTGATTCAGTTCTCTTCTTTAAATTCAGCTTAAGTCGCAAGACATTGCTGTAAGTATTATTCGAGCTTAAGTCAAAAGACATTGCCGCACAATTATAATGTTCAGTTCTATATATAGTATACTTCAACTATATATTTCTACAATATGTAATTTCCAATTACAATAGAAGGTCAAGAGTGTTTACCTCGATAAGCCCAAAACTATCCGAGTTTAAATGTCGATCTGAGCAAGGTTTAGCTCTACTCAGTGCGCTTCGACCGCTCCAACCAACCCTTAGAAGTTCTAACCAACTTCTACTTAAAACTTCAACTACGGGTGAAGATTTACTTAGGGTTTCATTTTTGTGGGAGGAAGTATAATAGTATTTTAGGCTTTTGTACAAGTGTAACTTTGGGAATACTACAAGGTATTTGGGCAGGTATTCGGACATAACAACAATACTAGGAGAGTATTTCTATACCACAACAAAGGGGTATTTATACGAGACAACTAGGCTAGGGGTATGTACCACGGCCAAGCCTCTGAGAGGAGGGGTGGGTTTCGGCCAAGGGCCTTCAAGAGGGGAGGGTGTGTGGTGGGCGAGATCACAAGAGGAGAGGGAGGGTTTGAGACTTAGAAAGATTGCTCAATTTTTGGATGAAGAAAGTTCATCACTTAGAGGGTATTTATAGGTCAAGTGAAGGCCAACCAATGGCCAAGATGAAGACAAGTGCATAGCAAGTGTAAGGCCAAGATTAAGCCATGTGCTACCTTATCCATCTACCCAAAATATCCTACCTAACCCTTGACCACATTTTTTAGCACAAAAAATGTGCAAGACTTAGCCAAATGTCGTCCAACCTCTTCCAATGTGAGGGTGACACATGTCACCCTCCCGTTGGTCCAAAATGTTTCGTCTCTCGGAAAAATCCGCAAAATTATTAATGACATGGCGAATTTTCCCTTGAAGCGTGGAAGCGTTTCGTCGAAAACGACTCCTCTCGGTGTTGTGTACAAATTTAGAAACTAGCCAACTTTAAGGCTCAAATTGTATACGTACGCCCTCACGTACATACTCTGGAAATACGGGGTATAACATTCTCCCCTCCTTAGAAACATTCGTCCCGAATGTTCCTTCTCGGAACAGATAACGAAGTTCTTCTAACAAGTTGCCAACGCCACACCGGGCCACGAAATATCACACGTTCTCTTCCTTCCTTACTCGTGCCGCTTCTGGACACTTGAACTCTTCTAGTATACGTACCACACTTCAGTCATCGCTTCAGTTCCCAATACTTTGGAGTCACAACCTCCAAACTTGGTCATCTTACTAGCTTCAATCTCCCTTAAGGCCATTCCCGGCCTTCACGATCCGCCTGCAGTCGAACATATCCCGAACTCATACGATGGTTATCTAATCATGGGCCTAGCACCCTCGTGACCCTACCACTGGCGGGACCACCCGATCGACCCCACTTTGAAACGGCGCGGGTTGGCCCTCAACATGGCCCCAACCCGACCCACTTACGCATCGCTCTTGTTCCCGATCCGGAACAATCTTACTATCTGGTCATGAAAGCTACCACTTCCATTACACACTACCTGGATTTATCACACAAAGCGTTCTAGGCATAAAATGCACTCGACAAGGATCACTTGCAAAATCAGTACTCAAGACGGCGCTTACATCTAAGGTCTCAACTGTAATATTCTAAGGTTCATCATTTTCTCACCCTCGAAGCTTACCCTTCTCACAACCGGGTTCTACATCACGTTTTAGCACAACGCTATCGAACATAACACTAAACACATCATCACATCATTAATACATACAAAACTCTAGAGGTTAAGGATATACCGAAAATAGGCGATTCGAGGACGCTAAAGCGGGAACTTCCACCGCGACCTCTGGTGGCCCGCGGTGTATGAACATCTGCTGACTATGGGAGGTGAAGAACCATGGCCCGATCCGTGATGCGTGCTATCCTACCAGCGCTACCTGGTCGGACAATTTCTCCCAAAATGGCCTGTTGTCGCATGTAAAACAAACTCCGGACTAGCACGACACTCCCCAGTGGAGTCTACCACGGCCATCCTGAGGTAGGGGTGGCTTGGTGCTAACACCTCTGCTCTCTCGAAAATCTGAACCATTGGAGCCACGACTGCTCACGAATACTCTGGGTGCTCAAGATTGTGGAGGACCACTCTGTACTGGCGGAGGCGCATAACTAGTCTGTTGTTGAGGCGGTCCGCCTCGAAAGTCACCAAAGGACCCTGCTGTTCTGGCCCTCTTCTGCTGACCTTGGTTATTCCGTCGATTTCTCCGCTCCTCACCTCCTAGTGCATAAGCTCGCATGCGGGCAATGTCCATGCCGGTGAAGAGCTACACGAACAACTCTGCTAGGTAATCATCGAGCCTGTAACATATCGGTGCACTCGATCCTCCATACTAGCTACTAATGCGGGGGCGTCTGGGCCAATGAGTCGAACTCACATTGTACTCCGAACCGTCGCGGTTCTGCGCAACCCAAAAATCGCCGGCGAGCCCTCGCCTCATGGAGGCAAGAAATGTGCAAGAAAGGCCTCGAGAACTCGCCCCATAAAGTGGAAGTCGTGCTCTCCCGGGGACAGCTCGCGAATCAAACGGTCATTGCGGTATCACGCGGCCGATGCGAACCTAGGACCACCGACTCGGTCTCCGATGCCTTGATCACTCTCGCGATCATTGCAACTGCCGGATGAACTCCTGCGGATCATCCTCAGGCCTCGACCCATAAAACTCTGGCGGGTTACACCTCAGAAAATCCCGTAATCTCAAACTGTCTGCTCGGGGGTGAACTACGGGTGCTACTGGGACTGGAACTGCTGCGTCCAGCTTATCCTCAAGTCTGGCCACTGACCACGGCCGTGGCGGGCCATCTCGCGTAACCCGTCTCATACGCTTTGACTGTAGGATGGAGGCTCGAGTGCTTGTGGTCTCTGTAGAGACTGCCGCTGCTCTACTCGTATCTTCTCCTCTGCGCGCCGCCACGGGCCGGGTTGCCTTGCGCGGAGGCATAACTGGTAAAGGAAAGGAATACGTCAGAGGGGTTCAACTCATCACACAACTCTAAGGCACGATCTCAGAATGAGAAGAATGGAAACCAATCCTAAATGTCCTATAGCCTCCTGATTATAGATGTGGTGCCTGACACACCGATAATCAAGACTCTACTAGACACGCGATGCAGACACTTTCCAGGACTAAGCGCTCGATACCACTTTGTCACGACCGAACCGGGCCGTGGTGGTGCCTACCGGGCACCCTAGTGATACAACATCGAGAGAAAATCAGCGGAAATAAAAACATGAACATGAATTTAGAGACAATAATAAATTAACGAGCCAGCAAAGCAGTTGCCTTCATCATATATATACATAAATACCGAAACGGTTATCCTTTTTACAAACCACCTTTGCGATTACTCTGGACCTCTAAGAATTTATACAACAACTATGACGGGACAGGGGCCGCCATACCACAGAATGTACAAGAACCTACGGACTCGGGGTAACATGCAGCAGATAAGCCTCGAAGAACGGAGCTTCCCGACGCTGAAATGAGATCCTAACGCGGGGATCGACAGCGATGTACTCCTACTGCGGCATGAGCGGCCCCGAAGGAGAGTCGATAACAGTACCAGTATGTGGCGTAAAATCATGGCGAAATCATAATAGTCTATAAGCGGGAGAGCGGTATGATAACCAAACTACGATGTCTGGCATACGATTATATCAATTCGGTCTCACGCCCGCAACATCAATCCACGCGTGGAGTACCTTCCTCACTGCCGGCAGTCTATGATATGATAACAACAAGATAGCAATCCAAATGGGAGCATACTCGTGCGCTACACATCGTGTCAGTATGTCCAAAGGAACAAATAAGACAACATTCCAAATGGAAGCATACGTGCGCTACGCAGCGTCGTGTCGATGAGTCGAGGAAACAATAAGACAGCATTCCAAATGGAAGCATACGATGCGCTACGCATCGTGTCGATATGTCCAAAGGAAACAATAAGACAGATTCCAAATGGAAGCATGCGTGCGCTACGCGCATCGTGTCGGTATGTCCAAAGGGAAACAATAAGCAACAAGGCGGTAATCAAAGTGGATGCATGCGTGCGCTACGCGTCGTGTCGGTATGTCCAAAGTGATTTAACAAAAGTAACACTATCAGCGAACGTGCGTGGAATTTATCGTCATCTGCCGGTCACGTCGAGTAAGTACTCAACAAGTCAACCGATCCTCCATCGAGAGCGGTAGTATAGAAACACAATTCTTGCACAATAAAGGCTATCACAACAAGCATAGGCAAGTTTCACAACAACAAGCATAGGCAAGTTTCACAACAACTCAAAGTACTTTCATTTTATGCCAAGGTCGGGTTTTAACCTAAAGTACTCTGGCGTTAAATTCCTTTTAAGAGATTCATTCTTTGTATAAAAGTCACCCGATACGTAGTATAAAATAGAGTGACTTACATCTTTTAAGTAAACCAAAACAACTTCCATACTTTCTTTTAAGTCAAGTTACTACGTTAAAACCAATGATAAAACCTTTCTTTTGTTTTCATAAGGTCGTTATAACCAACTTCCCATAAAGCCGTTATAACACCTTATGCTTTAAACCATTTTAAGACAACACAATGCCTTTCTTTTCCCTAAGGTTCCAGTTTGCCTAATTTTAATTACATGAGTCTCTTTTTGAAAGCGTTTCATAGTTCGATGTCTTAATCTCTTTTAAAACAATTGAGTAACATATGCCACTGGCGAGTAGGTTATTCTTGTTCATAATCAATCTTATTAAGCGACCATGATCTAGAAAATGTAATATCATTTTGTCTCATCTTAGCTTATGCAGATGGAGGTTTCTACTGGTTTTAATAATACTTAATTATTCAATACATTTTCCTTTATTAACGCTGCAGTGGTTTGTCGATACACATTCTGATTTCCGAAATCAGTAAAACATTATTCCTTCCACAAAACCAAGTACTCATTACTCACGAATGAGGTTTCACACAAACATCCATATTAAGTCAAGTCTCTTAACTTCTAAACTATTAAACCATTCGTTTGATCTCTCTTGGGCGTTACACCTAACTTCTCATAAAGTGGTATAACTTTTATGTTTTCAAACCAAGTATACACTTCTTTCAAAAAGGTTTCTTAATCTCTTAGAATACTTGAGTTCTTTTACAACAAGTCGGTTATAAGTCAAATCAGTTATCTTTTAAAAACCACAAAGCATTTCTCATTTACATAAAGTTGTTATAACACTTTATGTTTAAAGGCAATCAAATACATTTAACACATGTACGTCTACCGTACTACATAGTTATACACATATCATGCTAGAACAGATAGGAAGAGGTTCACATACCTCGCGACAGTATCGACTAATAGCAAAACGCTCAAGTACCCCCAACCGCTACACTCTCGGTCAAGCGGATCACTCCACACGTAGTACTACAACCTATAGAGGCCACAAAGCGCCTATTAATATCTTTTAGATCGGCGTAGAATATTCTACGAGAAAATTCGCACCTCCCCATGACAGCGTAAATCTCCTCTCTAACGAGGCCGCTACCAAGCCAACCGGGGGTTAACATGTCTAACCGGGCGTGTACAATTCTACTACACGGTAATGCTACACAAGTCTCATGTCTGATCCTATGTAATTACTGATTCGATTCTCTTCTTTAAATTCGGGCTTAAGTCGCAAGACATTCTGTAAGTATTATCGAGCTTAAGTCAAAGACATTGCCGCACAATTATAATGTTCAGTTCTATATATAGTATACTTCAACTATATATTTCTACAATATGTAATTTCCAATTACAATAGAAGGTCAAGAGTGTTTACCTCGATAAGCCCAAAATTATCAGAGTTTAAATGTCGATCTGAGCAAGGTTTAGCTCTACTCGTGCGCTTGACCAGCTCCAACCAACCCTTAGAAGTTCTAACCAACTTCTACTTATAACTTCAACTACGGGTGAAGATTTACTTAGGGTTTCATTTTTGTAGTGAGGAAGTATAATAGTATTTTACGGGCTTTTGTACAAGTGTAACTTTGGGAATACTACAAGGTATTTGGGCGAGGTATTCGGACATAACAACAATACTAGGAGAGTATTTCTATACCACAACAAGGGGTATTTATACGAGACAACTAGGCTAGGGGTATGTACCCACGTGAGCCTCTGAGGGGAGGGTGGGTTTCGGCCAAGGGGCCTTCAGAGGGGAGGGGTGTGTGGTGGGCGAGATCACAAGAGGAGAGGAGGTTTGAGACTTAGAAAGATTGCTCAATTTTTGGATGAAGAAAGTTCATCACTTAGAGGGTATTTATAGGTCAAGTGAAGGCCAACCAATGGCCAAGATGAAGACAAGTGCATAGCAAGTGTAAGGCAAGATTAAGCCGTGTGCTACCTTATCCATCTACCCAAAATATCCTACCTAACCCTTGACCACATTTTTAGCACAAAAAGCGTGCAAGACTTAGCCAAATGCCGTCAACCTCTTCCAATGTGAGGTGACACATGTCACCCTCGTTGATCCAAAATGTTCGTCTCTCGGAAAAATCATAAAAATTATTAATGACATAGCCGGAATTTTCCCTTCGAAAGCTGTGGAAACGTTTCGTCGAAAAACGACTCCTCTCGGGTGTTGTGTACAAATTTCGAAACTAGCCAACTTTAAGGCTCAAATTGTATACGTACCCCCTCACGTACATACTCTGGAAATACGGGGTATAACAATGACTGTATAACATGTTAGACCCAAGAACATGGATTGGAAAGAAATTGGACAAGATGATATGTTGTTGCACCTTAGCCGAGAATGACATTGTATTATTGGATTGTTTTGTATCATTTGTGGGGTGGAATTTTACACGTCTTGTTAGGCGTGTAATCCCCTATTGTTTACTACATTGTTGAGCCTTAAATGTGGCGTGTTTGGTTATTGAATTCGGCCTTGAAAAATGTGGCAAAGTATGTAGAAACAAAGGAAGTTCTGTCCGATTTTCCGTAGAATTTAGTGACTTTGCACTTAGAATATTCTACGTTTGAAGCTAGAGGTTAATAGACATATTATGACCATTATAGGTTGAAGTACTACGAGTAGCGTATTCTACTTGAAGGGTGGAAAAGCTAGCAAGGTTATAGTACTTTGGAGCATTTTGCTACTTGTCGATAATCGTCGCGAGGTATGTGAACCTCTTCCTTCCTTTGGCATGATTCTATGTATGGAATGTACATGTGATATTATTTCATGTTCCCTTCTACTCTTAGAAGTTAAGAGGTATGTATGTGATTTACTCTATGTAAAGGTTATGTCTAAGTTATCCTAAGTTCTTACCTAGTCTTATGGGGGATGTTGGTAAGAATCGTTAGGAGGTATTTGGAGCCAAGTTGACTTGGCTAATTTACGGCACGAATGAGAATAAGTACCGAACAAGCCATTGCAGCGCTAATAAAGAAAAATGTAATGACAATTGATAATAAAATGAGTAGAATTCTCCATCTGCATAGAAACTAAGATAAGACAAAATTGTATTACATTTTCTAGATCATGGCTGCTTTAATAAGATCGTTATAAACAAGTATAACCTATTCACGACGCATAAAGTATATGTACTTAATTTAAAGAGTTTACATTATGAAGTTTTAAGATTATGAGCCTCTCTTAAAAGGTTGAGAGACTTTATTTTCAAGTAAGAAACTTGATTCTTAAAGGGAGAAATGACATGATTTAAGGAAAGTAACTTGTTTTTAAAAGGTGTAAGTTACTTGAGATTTAAAGTTAAGAAACTTGATTTTTAAAAGTTAAGAGACTTAAAGTATTTTGAAAGTTAAGAAAATTGATTGGAAAGTATATGATACTTGGTTTTAAAAGTATAAGTCTCTTGGTTATAAAAGGAATGAGTTTGTCTAAAACCATAAAGGGTTATAACGGCTTTATGGGAAGTTGGTTATAACGGCTTTATGTAAGGTTAAGAGAATGGTTTTCTCTAATAAGGTAAACAAAGAAATAACTTGAATAAGGAAGGGCAATTTGATTTAAAGGTATCAATTGCTTAAAGTTTTAAAGTAAGGGTCACTTGATTTAGAAGCCGAGAAATGTATTTCTAAAAGTGTAGTGACTTATGTGAAATGTAAACAAGCCTTGATACTACGAGTGTTAGTATCTTGGGGTTTTATATGAAAAAAAGTCTTTTGAAAAGAATGGAAGTACGTAGTACTTTGGGTTAAATTCCCGGATTTTTATGTGAAACGAAAAGTGCCTTGAGTATATAAAATGAAAGTCTAAAGATTTAATGAACTTGCCTATGCTTGCTTGTGATAGCCTTGATTGCAAGTATTATATGTTTACATTGCCGTGACTCTCGGTTGGAGGGCGGTGACTTGTTAATGAATTTATTGGGCGTCTGCGCGATGTGGAGGATTCCACGTATTCTTCCATTGTGATTGATCTTGGCCATGCTTATCGATGAGGATTAGGGCATGCGACCGGAGGCGAGTTAGATTCGGATGTGTTTTATTACCCGTAGCCATGCTTATACGATGAGGATTAGGCATGCGACCATGTTATATTTTTACTCCATGGGCTAGCTCCCCATGAAGACATGCGCCTACGATGAGGGATTCCGGGGGCATGTTATTGTCACGCCCGAACCGGGCGTGGTCGTTCCTACACAGGCACCTTCTACCTTAACAATTAAGTAAACTGCGGAAATCAAATAACACCTCTTTTTTTAAAAAAAAACCAACGTACGTGCAAGGCAAAGCCGACAAGGCTGCCATATAATATACATAAAAAAAAGACACTACACCGTACATGAGTCCAATCCACGTATGAATCTGGACCTCACAGAGTTAAAGCGAAATATGGCGGGACAAGGCCGCCCGTACCCATAATCGTACAAAAGCACGTCTTGAAGGAACTATACCAAAATGATAAACTCGAGCGAGAGGAGCTATCCAAAACTACGGCGGTCCTACATCTGCCGATCACCAAATCGTACCTAAACTGCGGCATGAGCGCGGCCGAAGGAGAGTCGATCTGAAGAATGTACCAAGTATGTGAAACATGAAAAATCGTAATGAAATCATAACGATCTAACAAAATAGAAGACATGTATGATAGCCAACCTACGATTACCTGATACATAAGCGATCATATCAAGTCGGGGACGCGTGCCCTCAAAGTCATTACTCAAATATAACCATGGGTCTCACGCCCATAATATCAATCATGCGTGGAATCGCCCTCACGCCGTGATCCATGATATAATACAACATCGTAAGCACCGAACCTTGCAATCATGAGAGTAAATAGTAGTATACTTACAATATAAACTAGGAAGCTCACGATCAAAGCGGGACCGCGCCAGCGATATCGTTAAGCAATCCTACTCGGGACTATTTCACCCGCATAGGTCGCGTGGACGCGTGAGGTATTCCTCGCGTGGGACTATTTCACCCGCATAAGCCCTTACGGACTCGCGTGAGGTATTCCTCGCATAGTGGACCCCGCGCGTGGGACTATTTCACCGCGTAAGCCGCGCGGACTCGCGTGAGGTATTCCTCGCGTCGTGGGTAGCAAATCCACGGAATATGCAAATGTCACAAACCCGGAATGATCCCGAAATGAATGATATACCACTAGCACACAACCGCTAGTACCGGACACATAGGCAATTCTCGATTAAACAAGCCAAAGTACTTATCAAGGCACACGTGGAGTAATTCCCGATTAAACAAGCCAAAGTACTTATCAAGGCACACATGGAATAATTCTCAATTAAACAAGCCAAAGTACTTATCAAGGCACACTTAGACTAATTCTCAATTAATCAAGCCAAAGTACTTATCAAGGCACACTTAGAATAATTCTCAATTAATCAAGCCAAAGTACTTATCGAGAACGCAGACTAATTCTCAATTAATCAAGCCAAAGTACTTATCAAGGCACACTTAGAATAATTCTCAATTAATCAAGCCAAAGTACTTATCAAGGCACACTTAGACTAATTCTCAATTAATCAAGCCAAAGTACTTATCAGGGCACACTTAGACTAATTCTCAATTAATCAAGTCAAAGTACTTATCAAGGCACACTTAGAATAATTCTCAATTAATCAAGCCAAAGTACTTATCAAGGCACACTTAGACTAATTCTCAAGTAATCAAGCCAAAGTACTTATCAGGGCACACTTAGACTAATTCTCAATTAATCAAGCCAAAGTACTACGTACGTACATTCTTTTCAAAAGACTCCTTCTATGTAAAACCCCAAGATACTAACACTCGTAGTATCAAGGTGTGTCTATTTTTCAAAGTAAGTTACTACACTTTTAGAAACTTATCTCAAAGCTTGAAACCAAGTAACTTCAATTTTTCACAATCTAGGTAACTTATGCCCATTAATCAAAATAGACAACTTTCTAAACCTTCCATAAAGTCGTTATAACCAACTTCCCATAAAGCCGTTATAACCCTTTATGGTTTTTAGACAATTTCATTCTTTTTATAACCAAGAGACTTATACTTAAAACCAAGTATCACAAACTTTCAAATCAAGCTTCTTAACTTTCAAAAATACTTCGAGTCTCTTAATATATAGAAAACAAGTTTCTTCTACTTTTAAACCTCAAGTAACTCACACCTTTAAAACAAGTTACTTCTCTTAAATCATGTCATTTCTCCTCTTTTAAAACAATTAAGTAAATCACTCATTTGACTCCCCTAAAGTCATTATAATGACCTTTAGGTTTTGGAACTAAGGCACTAGCCAAAAGGTTTAGAAACCACTTCCTTTTCAAGACTCCATGTACTTTAAGTAAAAATACTTTCACTTTTAAGAATCCAAACTTCACTAAGGCAATGGATTATACAACTTATAAGTTAAACATCAAAGTACAATCAAGGAAGTACATAGAACAATTTCTACTTTAGGCAATCCAAATACAACCAAGGAATGGATCATTTAAGGAGTAGGACATACTTTCTTTATCTTAAGGAATCATGCTAGAAGAGGAGATAGTTCACATACCTTTTCGGCTAAATCCACAAGCTAAGCCGAATACGCCGTACGTAGAAGTGTCAACCTATTGTTACAGCCCGTAGTTCCAGAGTAGGTATACGAGGACGTACGTTCGAGAATACGACATTTAAATTGGAAAGAAAGAAAGATGTGATTTTTCGACGGAAAAGTTTCCGGATTTTAGTGAAGGAAAAATGTTCGTTAAAGGGAATTGGATTCCCAGATTTGGTATTCGGACTTTTTGGAATATTTAATAAATTATGGAATTTTATTTCCGGAATTGGTCACGTGGGGCCCACGGGAGGAAATTTACGGTTTTGTGGGGCCCACTTTATTTTCGGATTTTTGGCTTTACGGATATTTTCGGAAGATGAAATATTTTGGACGAGTAGGGGGGCGACACGTGTCACCCCCGTGTGGCCATGTTGGCCGAATTGGAGAAGGACAAGTGGGACGTTTTTTTGGTGGACAAGTGGCCCATTTTTGTGGTGGCCACTTGTCCCAATTTTGTCCCACACACATGTACCCAATCTTCACAATCCACTTGCCTAGATCTTGGCCATTGATTTCCCTATAAATACCCCTTTGTGCAAGACGTATTCTTCATCCACACTTAAAGCTTTTCCAAGGCAAAAACTATCCCCCCCTCTTGTGAAGTTCTCGTCCAACCCCCCCCCCCCCCATGGGCGGCATTTCCTTTGTTTCTACATACTTTGCCACCTTTCTCAAGGCCGAATTCAACATCCAAATGCCACATTTAAGGCTCAACAATCCAAACATTTCAAAGGGGATTACACACCTAAACTTGGGTGTGTAAAATTCTGCAAGAGTAAAACAACTAACTTAACAAGTCTAAGGTAGTTTTTAGGCTACAACATGCTCACATAATCTTCTTAACTAATTCTTTCATATCCAACCCATATTTCTTATATGCAATGAATCTAAGAGCATTATTTACTACCACAAGTTCTTCATTCTTAACATGCAACACTAGAAACTAATTCTAAAGGAAGAAATGTTACCTTAAAGCTTTAGCCAAATCTTTCCAACCACTTGCTAGCTTCCTTTTCAAGAACACCACCACAACAACCTTCACAAGCTAGCCACAAGCTTCCCTCTTGCTTTTACTTTTTCAGATTTTTCCTAAGGCTAGAATGTCTCTTGGGATTTTAGAGAGAAGGATGAGCTTGAACTTTTAAGAGAGAAGGAAAAGATTTTGTCTAAGAGAGAGAGATGAAATATGACCAAGTCTTGAAGACTTGGTCAATATAATGCATGCAAAATCAGATGGGGGGGGAACACTTGTCACCCACCCAAGGTCTTTTAAAAGAAAAATCTGACTTTTCCTAAGTTTTTCCGCCCAGAATCCCGCCTCGGCGCCGCGGGGCCCTGTCCCGTCATTTTGTATAAAAACTCTTAGAGGTCTGTAGTACTATTGTGGGCAGGGTTTGTAAAAGGATTAAGCTGTTCGGTTTGAAAGATTTGTATATATATTTTATTGGAAGGTAACCGTTTGGTTGGCCTGTTTTATTATCTTATCTCTTGTTTCATGTTTAAGTTTTTATTTCCGCTGATTTTCTCTAATGTTGTATCACTAGGGTGCCCGGGGTAAGGCACCAGTCACGGACCCGGGATCGGGTCGTGACACATGGTTATATTTGAGTAATGACTTTGAGGGCATGCGTCCCTGACTTGATATGACTGCTTATGGATTGTGTACTGTAGTTTGGCTATCATACATGTCTTACATTTTGTATATTTGTTATGATTTCTTTCTGATTTCTTGTTTCACATACTTAGTACATTCTTCAGTCGACCTCTTTCGAAGTGCGTTAATGCCGCATGTCACGATACGACCTCGGGCCCGCGACTGGTGCCTTACCCCGGGCACCCTTAGTGATACAACATCAGAGAAAATCAGCGGAAATAAAAATTCTTAAACATGGAACAAGATAAACAAGAAACAGGCTAACCAAAGCGGTTACCTTTACGTATATAAATTAAAAACTTGAGCGATTACATCCGCTTACAACCACTTGCCAGCGATACTACGGACCTAAGAATTTTTACCACAACTACGACGGGGACGGGGCCGCCATACCACGAATGTAAGTACCTACGCGGGGACTATGCAAAAGATAAGCCTACGGAGAAGCGGAGCTTCCCAAAGCTGACGTGATCCATGAGCGAGGATCAACAAGCGGTGTACCTCTACTGCGGCATGAGCGGCCCCGAAGGTCGATCTGGCGGTACAAGTATGTGGCTGAAAATCAGTAAATAAAATCATAGTAGTCTATATAAAGCGGGAGACATATATGATAACCAAACTACGATTACCTGATATGTAGCGATCATGTCAAGTCGGGGACTCACGCCTCGAAGTCATCACTTAAATATAACTATGGGTCTCACGCCACAACATCAATCATGCGTGGAATACCTTCCATCGCTTGGCGATCTCGATAACCACACGAGAGTACGCATGAACACGGGTCCCGTGTGTCATAAAAACCGTGCGGGGCAAATGCGAAGGCATAGCTACAGATCGACTGCGTCATCAATCGATCGGGGCAAGTCTGGCTACTACGAGAACCTGCGTACCAATCAATACTAAATAACTATATCACGGTGAAAGCGGGCAAGTCTGGCCGACTACGGATACCTACCACGCCACGTGGTAGCGAAGGCAAATCACGAACCAACTACGGATACCAAAACCGTAATCACGAGACTTCGTCACAAACTGAAACTAACTCACGGGCGACACGGGGCAATCTGAAGGCCGACTACGGATACCTACCACGCCCACGTGGTAGCGGAGAGGCAATCACGAACCAACTACGGATACCAAAACCGTAATCACGAGACTTCGTCACAAAACTGAACGGGGCAAGTACGAAGGCTAACTACCAGATACCAAAGCCGAATTAGCCACGGCCAAGGCAAATGCGAGCGACTACGGATACAAAGCGAATCAGTAAAACCTCATGGAGAGCTAGTCCATGGAATAATAATAATGGAAGTGTACCCGTGGAATCCTCCATCACTGCCGGTACGTCCAAGTAAGTTCATAACAAGTCAGCCGGCCCTCCATCGAGAGACGCGGTGGTATAGAAATACAATACTTGCACAACAAAGGCTATCACAACCAGCATAGGCAAGTTCAACATACTCTTAGACTTCCATTAACATGTAATTTGATTCACCATTTATAAAAACTCAAGTACTTCATTTTATGCCAACAATCCGGGTTTTAACCCTAAAGCACTACGTACGTTAAATTCTTTCAAAAGATCCATTTCTTTTACAAAGGTCACACGTTACCCGTAGTATCAGAATAGAGTGACTATCATTTTGAGTAAACCAAAACAATTTCCATACTTTCTTTTTAAACCAAATTAAGACAATACCATGCCTTCTTTTTAAACCAAATCACTTCTCCTTTTAAAGTCAAGTTGCCATTTTAAATCCAATGATAAAACCATCCTTTTGTTTTCATAAAGTCGTTATAACTAACTTCCCATAAAGATATTATAACACTTTATGTTTTAAACCAATTAAAGACAAAACCATGCCTTTCTTTTAAACCAAAAACTCTTCAAAAAATCAAGTTCCTTACTTTGGAAATTTAAGAAAATTAATACTTGTTTATAATGATTCTTATTAAAGCAGTCATGATCTAGGAAATGTAATACAATTTTGTCTTATCTTAGCTTATGCGGATGGAGGTTTCTACTTGTTTTAATATAATTAATTGTCATTACTTTTTCCTTTATTACTTATGCAATGGTTTGTTCGATAGTTATTCCCATTTCCGAAATCAATATAACTTATCCCTTTTCTTTTTAGACCAAATACTCATTACTCAAGAATGCGGTTTCATAACTTTTTAACACAAACCAAGTCCTTAATATTTCACATCAAGTCATTTATAAGTCAAGTCTCTTATCTTTTAAAATCAACAAACCATTCTTTTATTTACATAAAGTCGTTATAACCAACTTCCCATAAAGTCGTTATAACCCTTTATGTTTTAAACCTACCAAATTCGTTTAACACATGTACGTCTACCGTACTACATAGTTCACAACAACCATGCTAGAAAGTATAGGAAGAGGTTCACATACCTCGCGACGATTATCGACAATTAGCAAAACGCTCCAAAGTACTATAACCTCACTAGCCTTTTCCACCCTTCAAGTAGAATATGCTACTCGTAGTACTTCAACCTATAAAGGCCACAAAATGTCTATCAACTTCTAGATCTCTTCGTAGAATATTTCTAAGTACAAGGTTCCATATTCTGCGGAAAATTCGGCAGCACCTCCTTTGTTTCTACATACTTTGCCACCTTTTCCAAGGCCCGATAATAGTAACCAACATGCCATAAATAAGGCGCAATAATTCCGAAATTTAAAGAAGGGGATCACACGCCCAAACGGAACGCGATTAACAATCTCTCCTTAATAACAACAATAATTAAAGAAGGGGATAACACGCCTAAACGGAACGCGATTAACAATCTCTCCTTAATAACAATAATAATTAAAGAAGGGGATCACACGCCCAAACGGAACGCGATTTAACAATCTTCCCCTTAACAACAATGTAAATACAGTCCAAAGTAAATACAGTCCAAAGTAAATACGGTCCAAAGTAAATACGGTCCAAAGTAAATACTGTCCAAAGTAAATACGGTCCAAAGTAAATACGGTCCAAAGTAAATACAGTCCTTAAGTTGGGGTCCTTGGCCAACTTTTACAATTTTACTTATCCAATTACTTCATTAGTCTTCCAACTTATATTCCAATCTTTATATAAGTTATAGTTTCTTTGTTGTTAACTTCTTAGTAAGTAATGGATACATTTTTACCATTTTAATGGCTAATATGCCAATTCTCCTTTTAACATCTTAACAAGGTCCAAATGTTTCCTTATATCTCATACTCCATAATATACTTTCAATATATGTATAATATCCAATATATATCATAATCAACTTCACAAAGAGGTTAAGGTTCATTACCTCAAAATAGCCCAAAAATATCCAAGAACGTAAAGTCGTTCCAAAGCAAGTCTTAGCTCCAAATCTTTGTGTTCCAAACCACCACAAGTCACCCTTAGAAGTTCCTAACCAACTTCTATTCAAGAATTAACTCCAAAAAGTGAAGAACACTAAGGTTCCAAATATGCTAGCTCTCGACTTTGTGAGGTTTTTGAGGCTAGGGGTGTGAAATCTTGTCTAACTCTTGGTTAATAATCTTCCTAATACGTTAAGGAAGAACACTTATAAGTTTAAGAATTTTTGGACAACATTTTCTCAAGAAAGAGGGGCTTTGGACGAGAGCAACTAGGAAAGGGAGAGAAAATATTTTCAAGTCTTGAAATATTCTAAGTGTGGAAGATTTTCATCAACTAGAGGGGTTTATATAGTACAACCAAGGGTTAGGATTAAAACATGTGTATGGTATAGATTGTTTGTGTAGGTTCCTTTCTCCACTTGTCCCACAAATGCCATGCAAGACTTTGACCATTTGGCTTGCCCACTAACTTAAGAAAAACGTCCACTATGCCATGCAAATGCCATGCAAGACTTTTGGCCACTTGTCTTGAAAAAAACGTCCAACATGGCTCTTGGGGTGACACATGTCGCCCTCCTATTGGTCCAAAATATTTATCTCTCGGAAAAATTCCATAAAAAATATTGAAAACATAAAAATTTCCTTCACAGGGTTCGGAATATTTTCCGTCGGAAACAATTCTTTCATTCTTACCCTAATTAGGGATTATACATTCGTACGTACGTCCTTACATACATACTCCATAACTACGGGGTATAACATTCTCCCCTCCTTAGAAACATTCGTCCCGAATGTTCCTTCTAAGTCTCCAAGCACATGCGCCGGTATAGTCTTCACTACTACACTTACCAAACCAATCATGCCACCAATGGCCATAGTATAACATACGCGCAAAAACTCAAATCCAATCCAACGAGAAATCATCTCTAAAGCGTATACAATAATATTAGCTCCCACCCAAGGTCTAAAGCATACTCCCTTCGCATCTTTACTTCATTAAAGGAACACTTCCATCTTCTTAACACATCTTCGCCTCTTTCTTACTCGTCGTACCCTCCTTGTACACTCGAACTCTTTCTAGTATACGTACCATACTTCAGTCATTGCTTCAGTTTACAAAACTTTGGAGTTACTACCTCCCAACTTGGTCATTTTACTAGCCTTACATTCCTCTAAGGCCATTCCCGGCCTTCACGACCCGATTCTGGTCGAACACATCCACGAACTCGTACGATGGTTACCTAAACTTGGGCCTAACACCCTTGTGACCCTATCATCTGGCGGGACCACCCCAAAACTGACCCCACCTCATTCCGGGCTGCGGGTTGACCCGCGATCTTGCCTCAACCCGACCCATTATCGCTCTAAATTCTTGTTCCCGTCCGGGACAATCTTACTATTCTCATCCTGAAAATTACCACTTTTTATCTTGCTCGACCTATGGAATTATCCCATAATACTTCTCACGCATACCAAGCACTTCGACAAAGACTAACTGTAAAATCTTTTACTCAAGACGGCCTTACATCTAAGGTCTCAACTATTATAATATTCTAAGGTTCACAATTTCCCTGCCCCTAAACTTACCTTTTCAACTAACCATGTTTTCTAAATCACAATTTTACACAGTGCTATCCAAACATAACACTTTAACATAAAATCATCATATCACGCATACAAATCTCTAGAGGGTTAAGGATATACCTGTAACTACTGCTTCACTCTAATCATAGGCCTGCCCTACAGAGCGCATAGCTAGAGAAGGCGATGAACCAACCACTGATCCTGAAGGCCGAGTCTCTACATCCGCGCTACCTCTGGTCGGACAATTTCTCGCAAAATGGCCCTGCTGGCCGTATGTAAAACAACCTCCCGAACCAGCACGACACTCCCCCTTATGTATTTTACCGCAACGACCACACTGAGGTAAGGGTGGCCTCATCTGGCCAACACCACTACTCCCCCGAAAACCTAAACCCTTGGAGCCCTGACCTGCTCCTGAATACTCTGGATGCCCTGAAGACTGTGGAGGACCACTCAGTACTGGCGGAGGCGCACAACTAGTCTGCTGCTGAGGCGGTCCGCCTCGAAAGTTACCAAAGGACCCTGCTGTCCTGGCCTTCTTCTGCTGGTATTGGTCAATCCGTCGGCCTCTCCGTTCCTCACATCCAAGTGCATAAGCCTGCATGCGGGCAATGTCCATGCCCGGCTGAAGAGCTACACCCGAGCAAGCCTCTGCCAAGTAGTCATCGAGCCCTGTGACGTAGCGGTGCACTCTGTCCTCCATGTCTGCCACTAAAGTGGGGACGTACCGAGATAATGAGTCAAACTCTACATTGTACTCCCGAACTGTCCGCCCGCTCTGTCTCAACATCAAAAATATATCGGCCCGCACTCTCCTCATCTGTGGCGGCAAGAAATGGCTGAGAAATGCCTCTGAGAACTCGTCCCAAACAGCTGGAGGCGCATGCTCCCCCCGGGACAGCTCGTGAATCAAACGATCATTGCAGTATCACGCAGCCGATGCGAACCTAAGACCACCGACTCGGTCTCCGAAGCCTTGATCACTCTCATGATCCGCTATAACTGTCGGATGAACTCCTGCGGATCATCCTTAGGCCTCGACTCATAGAACTCTGGTGGGCTGCAACTCAGAAAATCCCGAACTCTCAAACTAACCGATCTCGGGTGAACTACGGGTGCTACCGGAACTGCTGTTTCCAGCCTATTCTCGTGCCTAGCCACGATCCTGGCTAATAACTGGGCCATATCCTTGTAACCCATATCCTCTGCTCCGGTGTATGGCGGAGGCTCGGTATCGCGGTCTCGATGGCCACTGCGCCGAACTCTGTTGGGGGTGGCGACGTCGCGGAACTCGCCGTCTGAAACATCTCCTCAGGTAAAGACTGGGCCTGTGCCCTGGTAACCCTCGGTGTCCTACTAGTAGTTCCCTCTGCTGCTTTGCCCTTCTGGGCCGCGGTTGCCTTGGGTGGAGGCATAACTGATACAGGAAAGTATGTCAGAGGGAGTTCAACCTATAACACAACTCTATTGCACGATCTTAGAGTGAAAGAATGGAAACCAATCCTAAATGTCCTACAGCCTCCTGATTATAGATGTGGTACATAACACACCGATAATCAAGACTCTACTAGACACGGTCTGTAGACACTTTTCGAGGACTATCTGCTCTGATACCACTTTTCCACATCTCCGCGTCCCTCCATAAAGGGTCGGCAACTTGTTTCAAGGATACCATGGGTTAGCTCCCCATGGGGGTGAGTGGTACACACTCACGGCGGGTCGGTATTTGACTCGGGCGGGTTAAATTCTTGGGATATATATAAGCCATGGATTAGCTATCCGTGATGCGAGTATCGTGTACCGATGATTCATTGTGGGTCCACATGACCTAAGCGGGTGAAATAGTCCCTTGCGGATGAAATAGTCCTATGATAGGTTGCATTATAACACAGATGGTGGTTGACCCTGGCACTGGCACGACCTTCATGTTTTGAAACGGTATTGATTTCATTAATGAAAGGGTGCAGTGTGGTTATGACTTAAAGTGGAACAGTTGGTCTCATTGTTAAAAGCATAATTTAAAAGATAAAAAGGATTGCATTACTCTCATGATTGCAAGGTTCAGTGTGCTAATTGATGTTATATTATATCATGGACTGCCGGCAGTGAGGAAGGATTCCACGGGCATGATTGATATTATGGGCGTGAGACCCATGGTTATATTTGAGTAATGACTTTGAGGGCATTCGTCTCTGACTTGATATGACTGCTTATAGATTGTGTACTGTAGTTTGGCTATCATACATGTCTTCTGTTTTGTATAGACTGTTATGATTTCTTTACAGTATTTACTGTTTCACATACTTGGTACATTCTTCGTACTGACCTCTTTCGGGGGGCTGCGTTCATGCCGCATGTCACGACCCGACCTCGGGCCCGCGACTGGTTCCTTACCCCGGGCACCCTTAGTGATACAACATCAGAGAAAATCAGCGGAAATAAAAATTCTTAAACATGGAACAAGATAAACAAGAAACAGGCTAACCAAAACGGTTACCTTTCTGTATATAAATTAAAAACTTGAACAGTTACATCCCTTACAACCCTGCCCACAACAGTACTACAGACCTCTAAGAATTGTTACCACAACTGACGGACGAGGGCCGCCATACCACGAATGTAAGTACTACAACGACGGGGACTATACCAAAAGATAAGCCTCGGAGCGGAGCTTCCCAAAACGCTAATTGTGATCCTATGAGCGAGGATCAACAACGGTGTACCTCTACTGCGGCATGAGCGGCCCGAAGGAGGTCGATGCAATTGCAGTATGTGGCCCGAAAATCGTAAATAAAATCATAGTAGTCTATATAAAGCGGAGACATATATGATACCAAACTACGATTACACAATATGGCGATCGTATCAAGTCAGGGACTCACGCCCTCGAAGTCATCACTCAAATATAACTATGGGTCTCACGCCCACAACATCAATTATGCCCGTGGAATACCTTCCTCACGGTGGCGATCTCGATAACCCAAGGAGTACACATGAACACGAGTCCACGTGTCATAAAAACCGTACGGGGCAAGTACGAAGGCATAGCTACCAGATCCAACCTGCATCATCAACTGACTGGGGCAAGTACGAAAGCCAGCTACCAGAACCTACCGTACCAATCAATACTAAATAACTATATCACGAAGCTGAAACGGGGCAAGTACGAAGGCCGACTACTAGATACCTACCACGCCACGTAGCTGACAGAGGCAAGTACGAAGACCAACTACCAGATACCAAAACCGTAATCACGAGACTTCGTCACTGGCGAAACTAACTCACGGGCGACACGGGGCAAATCGAATGCCGACTACGGATACCTACCACGCCACGTGGACGGAGGCAAGTCTGAGACCAACTACCGGATACCAAAACCGTAATCACGAGACCGTCACAAAAGCGAGCAGGGCAAGTCGAAGGCTAACTACGGATACCAAAGTCGAATCGACCACGGCCAGGGGCAAATGCGAGCCAACTACGGATACAAAGCGAATCGGTAAAACCTCATGGAGCTAGTCCATGGAATAATAATAATGGAGCGTAGCAGTGGAATCCTCCGTCACTGCCGGTACGTCCAAGTAAGTTCATAACAAGTCAGGCGGCCCTCCATCGAGAGACGCGGTGGTATAGAAATACAATACTTGCACAACAAAGGCTATCACAACCAGCATAGGCAAGTTCAACATACTCTTAGACTTCCATTAACATGTAATTTGATTCACCATTTATAAAAACTCAAGTACTCCATTTTATGCCAACAATCCGGGTTTTAACCCTAAAGTACTACGTACGTTAAATTCTTTCAAAAGATCCATTTCTTTTACAAAGGTCACACGATACCCGTAGTATCAGAATAGAGTGACTATCATTTTGAGTAAACCAAAACAATTTCCATACTTTCTTTTTAAACCAAATTAAGACAATACCATGCCTTCTTTTTAAACCAAATCACTTCTCCTTTTAAAGTCAAGTTGCCATTTTAAATCCAATGATAAAACCATCCTTTTATTTTCATAAAGTCGTTATAACTAACTTCCCATAAAGATATTATAACACTTTATGTTTTAAACCAATTAAAGACAAAACCATGCCTTTCTTTTAAACCAAAAACTCTTCAAAAAATCAAGTTCCTTACTTTGGAAATTTAAGAAAATTAATACTTGTTTATAATGATTCTTATTAAAGCAGTCATGATTGTCACACCCCGAACCCCGAGCCCGTGACTGGTGCCCTACCTGGGCACCCTTCTACCTTAACAACTAAGTAAACTGCGGAAATTAAATAACACATTTTTTTTTTCTTTTTTAAAACCAACATACGTACAAGGGCAAGCCGACAAGGCTGCCATATAATATACATAAACAAAAGACACTACACCATACATGAGTCCAATCCCACATATGAATACAGACCTCTAAGAGTTTTTCTGAAATATGACGGGACAAGGCCCAGTACCATGCTAGTACAAAAGCACATCTTGAAGGAACTATACCAAAAGATAAACTCGAGCAGAGGAGCTATCCAAAAACTCGAGCGGTCCTACACTGCCGATCATCGAACTACGTACCTAAACTCGCGGCGTGAGCGCGGCCCGAAGAGGTCGATGCGAAGAATGTACCAAGTATGTGAACGATGAAATCTTGAATGAAATCATAACGATCTAAGAAAAGCGGGATACATGTATGATAGCCAACCTACGATACAACACATAGCGATCATAACAAGTCGAGACGCGTGCCACAAAGTCATTTCTAAAATATAACCATGGGTCTCACGCCCATAATATCAATCATGCCGTGGAATCCTTCCTGCCGGCAATCCATGATATAATATAACACCAATAGGCATACATGAACACCAAGTCCCACTGTGTTCTAAAAAGCTGCAGGGCAGTAGGAAGACGGCGGTGGTAAAGCGGGGTATAATGTCTTGGGGTTTACCGCCGGTTATACTCTTACCACGGAGAAGGTGGTATAGCGTCTTGGGGTTTACCTCACTTATACTCTTACCCTATCTCGACCGACCATCAAACAAAACAAGCAGGGGGTATAATGTCTTGGGGGTTTACCCCTCATTTATACTCTTACCCTGGAGAAGGTGGTATAGCGTCTTGGGGGTTTACCCCTCACTTATACTCTTACCCTATCTCGACCGACCATCAAACAAAACAAGCAGGGGGTATAATGTCTTGGGGTTTACCCCTCATTTATACTCTTACCCTAGAGAAGGTGGTATAACGTCTTGGGGGTTTACCCCTCACTTATACTCTTACCCTATCTCGACCGGCCATCAAACAATATATAAGCACTACCAGGTCTTTTATAAAAATTCGGGAATTTTGTCACGACCCGAACCCGGGCCCGTGACTGGTGCCTTACCCCGGGCACCCAAGTAGACATACATCAGAGTAATCAACGGAATATAAAACAAGACATAAATAATAAGAAGTGCGAAACAGTTTATCTGAGGAAAATTGCCCTTCGGCATATATATATAAAAACTTAAATCCGAACAGTTACATCTTTTTACAAACTCGCCTGGCAGGTACTCTGCACCTAAGAATGATATGACAACAATGGCGGGACGGGGCCCGCCATACCCCTGAATGTAAGTACCTACAACGACAGGACTATACCATTGATAAGCCTCGGAGAAACGGAGCTTCCCAACGCTGATCGTGATCCTAAGAGCGAGGATCGACGGCGGTGTACTTCTTCTGCGGCATGAGCGGCCCCCGAGAGGTCGATAACAGTACCAAGTATGTGGCCAGATCAGTAAATGAAATCATAGTAGTCTATATAAAGCGGGAGACATGTATGATAACTAAACTACGATTCATGATAAATAGCGATCGTATCAAGTCGGGACTCACGCCTCAAAGTCATCACTCAAATACAAGCGTGGGTCTCACGCCCACAACATCAATCATGCGTGGAATACCTTCCGCCACCGCCGTGATCTATGATATAAAAGCACCAAGGAATACACATGAACACGGTCCCACTGTGTCATAATAAAACCGTCTGGGGTAAGTGCGAAGGCATAGCGACTACTAAAACCACAGTACCAACAAGGTCATAAAATGTATCATGAGATCTGTCTGAACCGCCACATGATCGAAGCCGCCACTCGCGCGATATCTAATGTGCGTGTCTAGTCCTGGAACTTCCGCGACTCGCATAGGCCACTCCAATGGCCCGCATGAGGTATTCCGCGCATCGAGTGGCTACTCCGGCAACGTCACGGACTCGCGATCGCGTGGCCACATGGACCGCGTGACCACAAAGGCGCGCACTAACACGGAACTCGTAGCTCGCGTAGGTCCCTTGACCGCATGAGGTATCCTCGAATCATAGTCACCTGTGCCTGAGTATTACCCGCGTCGGAGGCGCCAACCCGGGATCATGTCAAGGTGAGTGGTATACTACTAACATAACAGCTTATCGTTAAACAACATAAGCACAACAAGGGAAACCCCTTTACACAAACATCACAAGATACTTAACACACGTAGCATCCTAACATGTTTACTTATAAAATCAACAAGAAAGTATTACAAGGCTATCACAAACCAACACAATCAAGTTAATCACACAAGGTACTTTCTACTTTATGTTAACAAGTTTGGGTTTTTATCCCCAAAGTACTTCATACATTAACTCTTTAGAAGATCCGTTTCTTTCACAAAAGTCACACAATACCCGTAGTATAAAAATAGAGTGACTATCTTTTTAAATAAACCAAAACACTTTCCTTTGTAAAATCAAGTAACAACATTATTTTCCAAACGTTCAAGTTTGCCTAATTTCAAATGCTCAAGTTTCTCATTTTTGAAAGGTTTCATAGTTCATAGTTTTAATGACTTAATGATATAATTCTCCTTTAAAACAATTTGAGAAACATATGCCTTATATGTGAGTAGGTTATTCTTGTTTATAACAATCTTATTAAAGCAGCCATGATCTAGGAAATGTAATATCATTTTGTCTCATCTTAGCTTCTATGCAGATGGGGGTTTCTACTGGTTTTAATAATACTTAATTAGTCAATACATTTACCTTATTAACGCGGTGGTTTGTTCTATTCTTATTCTGATTTCCTAAATATGTATAACATTATTACTTTTATAAACAAAGTACTCATTACTCACGAATGAGGTTTCACACTTTTTAACAAAACTCATATTAATTTAATTAAGTCAAGTCTCTTATCTTTTAAGATCAAGTCTCTTAACTTCTAAAATCAATAAATCATTCTTTTATCTCTCTTAGCCGTTATACCTAACTTCCCATAAAGCTAGTATAACTCTTAAGCTTTTAAAACCAAGTATTACTCTTCTTTCAAAAGGTTTCTTAATTCTCTTGAAATACTTCAAGATTCTTATTATTCGGGCTTAAGTCAAAGATATTGCCGTAAAACTACGTTCGATTAACACACGTCGTCTACCGTACTATATATATATTCTTTAAAATATCATGCTCAAGAGGATAGGAAGAATCACATATCTCGCGACGATTATCGACTATTAGCAAAATGCTCCACGCTATTACGGCTAGCCTTGTCCACCTTTCAAGTAGATCACGCTACTCGCGATGCTTCAACCTATAACGGTTATATAAGTCTATCAATGTCTAGACTACCAGTAGAACATTCTAAGAAGAGGCTTCTCTATTACGGAAAATTGGGCGGCACTTCCCTGCGTTAAGCTACACAAGTCTCATGTAAATACATCTATGTAAATCTGATTTAATCTTCTTCTTATATATTCTTCGATGTGATTTCGGTTTAACTCTCTTACATAATATCCTTCTATTACAGTTCAATTCTCTTCTATGAATCTTAAATTCATTTCAATACTACTGGCGTATGTAATTCCCAATTACAATAGAAGGTCAAGAGTATTTACCTCGATAAGCCCAAAATTATCCAAGTTTAAATGTCGATCTGGCGACGTTTAGCTCTACTCTGGCGCTCAACCCGCTCCAAACAACCCTTATAAGTTCTACGCAACTTCTTCTTAATACTTCAACCGACTATGAAGATTTTCCTTAGGGTTTCGTTTTGTGGTGAAGGGAAGTATAATAGTATTTCTGGGCTTTTAGTATAGGGATAACCTTGGAATACTACAAGGTATTTGGGCCAAGGTATTTTGGAATAGTAACTATACTTGGAGAATACTTTTCTACCAAGGGGGGGTGTATTTGGACGAGAGCAACTCAAGGTAGGGGGGGTACCTCTCGGCCAAAGCCTCATGGGGAGGGCGAAAACTATAGAGAGGGGAGAGGATTTCAAGACTTAGAAACATTGTGTGGATGAAGAAGTCGTCAACACAGAGGGGGTATTTATAGGCCAACCAATGGCCAAGATCAAGACAAGTGGTGGGCAAGTGTAGGGTCAAGATTTGGACAAGTGTTTGTGGGTCCCACTTGTTCATCAACTACACAAAATATCTACAAAATATCCTACCTAACCCTTGACTAAAACTTGACACAAAAAGCGTGCCAAGCTAGCCCTTTGCCGTCCACTTTTGAGGTGACACATGTCACCCTCCCGTTGATCCAAAAATATTTCATCTCTCGGAAAAATCCAAAAATAATAAATGACATAGCCGAAATTTTCCCTCGCAAAGTTTGGAAAAGCGTTTAGTCGGAAAACGATTTTATTCGGGGTTGTGCACAAATTTTCGTTCTAGCCTAACTTAAGGCTCAAACTTGTATCGTGCGCCTCACGTGCATACTGCGGAAATATGGGTATAACATTCTCCCCTCCTTAGAAACATTCGTCCCGAATGTTCCTTCTAAGTCTCAAAACATACCTGCGCCAGTATAGTCTTCACTACTATACTTACGAAAACAATCATGCCACACCTGGCCATAAAATAACACACGCGCAAATACTTAATCCAAGTCCACGAGGAATAACCACTAGCATCACAAAGCTCCCACGAGGTCTAAAATATACTCCTTCGCACCGTCACTTTACAAAAGAAATGATCACATCTATGCTCGTAACATATGCTCGCTTCTTCCCTTACTCGTCGTACCTTTCTCGTACACTCGAACTCTTTCTCATAACTTACCACATTTCTGTTACTGCTTCGGTTTCTAAATCTCTGGGTTACTACCTCCAACTTGGTCATCATTAACTAGGAACACTCTGGATGTATCTCCGATACTTTTCCGAACATAACAACATGAAAGACCGGACGTACTGCTCCCTACGTCGGATGGCAATGTCAACTTATAGGCAACCTGGCCTATCCTCCAAAGGATCTGAAAACGCTCTAAGTACCTCAGGCTAAGTTTCCTCTGTTTTCCAAAACTTGTCACACCCTTTCCGGGGTGGTACCTTCAAAATCCTCTGTCAACTGAACTCCAAGTGTCGATCTGGGATTATCCGTGCGACTTCGTTGAATCTGAAATACGATAACTTCTCCTGGATAAGCTTCACCCTATCTGCATCCTGCTGAAACAATTATGAACCAACTATCTGAACCTTGCCAACATCGAACCAATCGGCCAAGACTACACTTCCGCCCTACTGGCGTCATAAGGCGATATCCGAATATTGAAATGGTAGCTATAAAAACACTCCCTCAATAGGAGGCAACAATCCTCACATCTACCCCTAAAATCCAAACACTGGCCCGAGGGCGAATGTGATACTGAGACTCACCTGAGTTCCTAACCCTGCCTGGTAAAACTTCCATAAAAAAAGAAATAGACGTAACCTGGGCTCCACTGCCTGTCATAAGGTGAAAGTAGGCACCTCGTGCAACCTTAAAACCTTCCTAATATAACATCTCGCATAACCCTCCGCCGAGTAGACGGTCCTGACTGAAAGACAAGATGGGCTGACCTCATCGGCCCGACTACTGGTCGAACGCATCCACGAACTCGTACGCTGGTTAACTAAACTTGGGCCTAACACCCCCGTGACCCCACCACCTGGCGGGACCACCTCGAACTGACCCCACCACAATGCAGGCCGCGGGTTGACCCGCGATCGGTCATCAACCCGATCCGCTATCGCGCAAACACTCTTATTTCCCGATCCGGAACAATCTCACCATCGAGTCACGAAAAACCTAGTGGTCTTCTTAGCCCAACTATCACACAACATATCTCACGTGTACTATGCACTCCGATAAGGGCCAAACATAAAAATACATCTTTTACTCGAGATGGCCTTACCTCTAAGGTCTCTACGTATAAAACTCTAAGGCTCACACTTTCCCTATCCCCAATCTTACCCTTTTAACTAATCATGAATTCTAATCACAATTAACACCATGCTATCATAGCACTTAAGATACACTCATCTTGTCACACATATCTCTAGAGGGTTAAGGATATACCTGTATCTACTGCTTCACTCTCCTCTGTCGTTTCAATCAATCCTGCCGGTGGGCGTAGAAAACAAGCTGTCGAAGAAGTACGACACTCCCCACAATGACATCTACCACAACGGCCACACCGAGGTGGGGGTGGCCTCCTCTGACTAACAACCTTTCCTCTCCGAGTCACTGAATCCGCAACTAATCTGGTAAGCTGAGTCCTCCTACTAGGACATCTTTTCGACACATGGCCCTGACGGCCGCAGGTAAAACAAGCACCAACAACAAGATGACATTCCCCGGGATGACGCCTGTCACACTGTGAACACTGGGGGAAAACTGAACCCGGCTGGCTAGAACCTACGTATAGCTGTGAATCAGGAGCCCTGGAGTTCTGACCAACTCCGGCATACCCCGTATTACACCCCGTAATTTCAGGACATGTTTTTAAGAACTCACAAGTGTTAAGATTTGAGACTTGTAAAAATTTAACGGAATTATGGAATTTTCGGAAAACGTTTTATTGTGACGAATGGGAGGGCGACATGTGTCACCCCCCCCCCCTTTATGATGCCTTGGTCGAATTGGCATGGCCTAAATGGTCATTTGACCATAGTCTTGGATGACTAAAAGTCTTGCAAGTGTAGCTTGAGTTCCTTGACTAAGTCAAAGGCCCCACTTTAGTCTTGATATTTAACTAGAGCTCATCCTAGCCACCCAATTGGTTGTATCTTGACCTTCCATATCACTTTATAATACTAGTAGCAAGAGGGGACTTAACACTTAGCAAAAATTTCACACAATTGAAGACTACACTAATGGGAGCTCTCGGGTTTCCTCTAAGGAAAAAGGGAAAAGTTTTCATTTCTTGTCCTTTTGATTCCACACTTTAAACCAAGGTTCTTAGGTGTATTGTAAACACATCTCAATAGAAAAGTCTTGGAAAAAGAGAGTTTACGGGTTAGTCACAAAACGAAAACCTAGTGGTCTTTCTAGGTTTTGTTTGGAGTTTTGAAGGATAATTGTTGGTGTTGTTCTAAGGGTCTCAACAAGCGGATTGAAGTGTCTTGGAGAGGCTCTAAACTACTAGGAGCGACTTCGGATTTGGAATTGGATTAAGAATCGTTAAGGTATAATCTTGTCTTTTAGAGGTGTTACAATATTATATATTTATATGGTTGTTGTTAGCTTTACTTGTTGCTAGCATGAAGTTGATATGTTGAAGTTATAAGTATTATGGATTGCTTGTAGCTAAATCCGAAATGTTATACAAGCCACTTGAAAATTGGATTACTAATTGGTCGTTTTTAGAAATAAATCGCATGTTACTTACTTAAAGATTATGGTTATTATAATCAAATGCGACTTGATATCATGTTATGCTACCAATTTGGATTGAAATGGAAATTGGATAAGAATTGGTATTGTTGAACTCAAGGTGGTCGAATTTGGACTTGTAGTTTGTATTAGTTTGTTATTCATTTGTATTGGACTACCTTCTAAATTGTGAGCCAATTGGGGCTGTTTGGTTATTCATTTGTATTGGACTACCTTCTATATTATTGTGAGCCAATTGGGGCTGTTTGGTTATTGTATTTCGGCCTTGAAAAAGGTGGCAAAGTAAGTAAAAACAAAGGAGGTGCTGTCCGATTTTCCGTAGAATTTAATGACTTAGCACCTAGGATATTCTACGTTGAAGTAAGAGGTTAATGGACGTATTGTGACCATTATAGGTTGAAGTACTAAGTATAGCATATCCTAATTGGAGGGTGGAATAGTTATCAAGGTTGAAGTACTTTGGAGCATTTTGCTACTTGTCGGCAATCGTCACGAGGTATGTGAACCTCTTCCTTACTTTGGCATGATTCTATGTATGGAATATACCTGTGATATCATTTCATGTTTCCTTCTACTCTTAGAAGTTAAGAGGGAGTTGGGTGATTTACTATATGTAGAACTTTTCCTATCTTTTGAGCACGACTAGTTGCATGTATGTAGTACGGTAGACGAACAACACCTTGATATCCTTTACTAGTTTTATGAATAGCCAAGTTGGGTGAGTTAGGAGATTAACTCATTTCTTTGAAAGAATAAAGGATGTCTCCAGTATTATTAAAGTTAAGGGACTTGAAGAATTTTGAAGTATGTGATACTTGTTCCGTTTTAAACGTATAAGTCCCTTGGATAGGAATTGTATTTCGGCTAAGGCATAAAGTGAATATAACGACTTTATGGGAAGTTGGTTATATTTGCTTTATGGAAAGATAAATGACTTGATTTTAGTGAAAAGGCAACTTGATTTTAAGGCATCAATTGCCTAAAGTTTTATAATAAAAGGAGTCGCTTGAGTTCTAAAGGTTAAGAGACTAATTGTATTTTTGAAAGTTTAAAGAAATGATTTGAAATAAAGAAGGGCAAATTGTTTTAAAGGTACCAATTGCTTAGGGTTTTTAATAAAGAAGTCACTTAATTTAGAAACCGGTAATTGTAGTTCTAAAAAGGTATTGTGACTTGTCTTGAAAGGTGGATAGGACTTGATACTATAGTTGTTAGTATCTGGGAAGTTTTATTGGAAAAAGAGTCTTTCTAAAGAAGTAGAGATGCGTAGTACGTTGGGTTAAATTCCCGGGTTCTATATGACATTATCGACCCAGGAATGGGCCGCGATATACCTTACGCGCACTATATGACATTATCGACCGAGAATGGGCCGGCGAGATACCTTACGCGCACTATATGACATTATCGACCGAGAATGGGCGGGCGGTATACCTTTACGCGCACTATATGACATTATCGACCCGAGAATGGGCCGGCGGATACCTTACGCGGACTATATGACATTATCGACCGAGAATGGGCGGGCGAGATACCTTTACGCGGACTATATGACATTATCGACCGAGAATGGGCCGGGCGAGATACCTTTATGGGCGAATATATGATATTATCGTCCCGAAATGGGCCGGCGATAATTGTATGGGCGACTATGTGACCTTGATCGCGTCCAGTTGGGGGTAGTATAGCGCCTCCTTAAAGCGGCGGATGTACTTATGAAAGATAAGTAAGTTATCTGAAATGAACTTAATGATTTTTCCTAATCATGTGCGTAAGAATGTGGCTATAACCTTTATTGAAAATGGGAAAAAGAATTGATGTGAAATTAAGTTCATAAGTCGAAATGACACGGCATGATCTCGTATGTATTTTTATACTTGTCACTGTCATTCTTTTGTCTGATTATGATCTGCATCACGTTATTTATTCCATATTCTTTTTGTTATGCGACCCGCCGAAATTTGCATTCATGCCCGCAGGTTTTAGGTACCCAGGTTGGTGATCCTTGCTCTTAGGATCTCGGTTCAGTTTTTGGGAAAAAGCTCCATTTGCTCCGGAGGCTTATCTCTTGGTACGGTTTTCCCTGAGGTAGTAGATTTATGTATATTCAGGGGTATGGCGGGGCCCTGTCCCGCCACAGTTGTTATGATAAAAACTCTTAGAGGTCTGTAGTCACATATTTGTGGGTCAGTTTGTAAAGAAATGAGGCAACTGCTTCGGTTGTATATATTTATGTCCAGGAAGGTAGCCCTATCGGCTAACCTGTTGTTTTATTTATAAGTTTCATGTATGTTCCGCTGATTCTCTCTGATGTATATCTGTTAGGGTGCCCAGGTAGGGCACCAGTCGCGGTCCCGGGGTCGGGTCGTGACACCCCGAACGTCCTGAAGTCTGTGGAGGAACACTCTGCACTGGCGGAGGTGCATATCCAGTCTGCTGCTGAGGCGATCCGCCTCGAAAGTTACCAAAGGACCCTGCCGTTCTGGCCCTCTTCTGCCGATCTTGGTTAACCCGTCGATCCCTACGTTTCTCGGCCTGCTGTGCATAAGCCTGTACGCAGGCCATGCTCATGCCTGACCGAAGAGCTACTCTTGCACAACCCTTTCTTAGATATTCATCAAGGCCCGCGATAAATCGATACATAAAATACTCTCTGGTTGCTAAATCCATAGCTAGAAACAGGGTCGTCTCTTTGCAATCCATACCTCACTCGCATCGGGTCGAATCAAGGTTCAAATATCATGGCCGCAGAGGAATCGCCGCCGTGCTAAACTCTGTTGGGCCGTGACGAGCGAGCTCCCGAAAGAAGCACCACCCTAGGTGATGATTGGGCCTGTGCCATCGTAACCCTGCAGCTCTACTCGCGGCTCCTCCGCCTTGCCCTTCTAGGCCCGGGTTGCCTTACGCGGAGGCATAACGGTAAGGGAAAGAATTACGTTAGAGGGGTCCAACTTATAACACAGCTCTAAGGCACGATCTCGGAGTGAGAAGAATGGAAACCAATCCTAAATATCCTATAGCCTCCTGATTATTGGTGTGGTGCACAACACACCGATAATCAAGACTCTACTGGATACGGTCTGTAGACACTTTCCGAGGATTAACTGCTCTGATACCACTTTTGTCACGACCCGAACCCGGGCCCGTGACTGGTGCCTTACCCCGGGCACCCAAGTAGACATACATCAGAGTAATCAGCGGAATATAAAACAAGACATGAAATAATAAGAAGTGCGAAACAGTTTATCTGAGGAAAATTGCCCTTCGGCATATATATATAAAAACTTAAATCCGAACAGTTACATCCTTTTTACAAACTCTGCCCACAACAGTACTACAGACCTCTAAGAATGATATGACAACAATGGCGGGACAGGGCCCCGCCATACCCCTGAATGTAAGTACCTACAACGACGAGGACTATACGGCGATAAGCCTCGGAGAAAGCGGAGCTTCCCAAACTGGCGTGATCCTAGGCGAGGATCGGCGGCGGTGTACTTCTTCTGCGGCGTGAGCGGCCCGAAGGAGTCGATACAACAGTACCAAGTATGTGGCCCGAAAATCGTAAATGAAATCATAGTAGTCTATATAAGCGGGAGACATGTATGATAACTAAACTACGATTCACAATAAATAGCGATCATGTCAAGTCGGGGACTCACGCCAAAGTCATCACTCAAATACAATGGGTCTCGCCCAACATCAATCATGCGTGGAATACCTTCTTCCGCTGGCGATCTATGATATAAAAGCACCGAGAATACACATGAACACCAGGTCCCACTGTCATAATAAAAGCTGCGGGGTAATGCGAAGGCATAGCGACTACTAAAACCCACAGTACCAACAAGGTCATAAAATGTATCATGAGATCTGTCTAGACCGCGCATGATCGGCCGGCCACTCGCGCGATATCTAATGTCGCGTCTAGTCACTGGAACTTCCGCGACTCGCGCCAGGCCACTCCAATGGCCCGCGTAAGGTATTCCCGCATCGAGGGTAGCTACTCCCGGAACGTCACGGACTCGCGATCCGCGTGGCCACATAGACGCGTGACCACAAAGGCGCGCTAACACAGGCTCTCGTAGCTCGCGTAGGTCCCTGGACCCGCGTAGAGGTATCCTCGAATCATAGTCACACATCGCACGAGTATTACCCGCGTGGAGGAAGCTTAACCCGGGATCATGTCAATAGGTGAGTGATATACTACTAACATAACGACTTATCGTTAAACAACATAAGCGCAATGATGGAAACCCTTTACACAAACATCACAAGATACTTAACACGCGTAGCATCCTAACATGTTTACTTATCAAATCAACAAGAAAGTATTACAAGGCTATCACAAACCAACACAATCAAGTTAATCACACAAGGTACTTTCTACTTTATGTTAACAAGTTGGGTTTTATCCCCAAAGTACTTCATACATTAACTCTTTAGAAGATCAGTTTCTTTCACAAAAGTCACACAATACGTAGTATAAAAATAGAGTGACTATCTTTTAAGTAAACCAAAACACTTTCCTTTGTAAAATCAAGTAACAACATTATTTTCCAAGCGTTCAAGTTTGCCTAATTTCAAATGCTCGAGTTTCTCATTTTGAAAGGTTTCATAGTTCATAGTTTTAATCACTTAATGATATAATTCTCCTTTAAAACAATTTGAAACATATGCCTTATATGTGGTAGGTTATTCTTGTTTATAACAATCTTATTTGTCACGACCCGTTCGGGGCGTGGTAGTGCCTCAAGGCACCCAGTAGTCATCTGTCAGTAATCGGCGGAAATATAAAGCAAGACATGAAACGATTTATAAAATAGAACACGATTTAAGTGAGAAAACATCGCCTTTCGGCATATATATAAAAACATGGTTTAGCGATTACATCCGAAATCTTGTACAACGGGACTGAGACCTCTGAAATATACAACTATGGCGGGACGGGGCCGCCATACCCTTGTACAAAACTATCTCTGACAGGAGATCATACCCAAAAGTAGAGCCTACGGAAAGGATGGAGCTCCTGACACCAACGTAGAGATCCTAGGAATGTGGATCTAGCACCTGCTTGCCCTTACCTGCGGCATGAACGCAGCCCCCCGAAGGAGGTCAGTACAACAGGTACCAAGTATGTGAAACTATAAAGAGCTGGAATAAAATCAAAGTATTTAAAACCTTTCCACAAATACAATCAGTTCAATTGCACATAGTGTCACATCACAAACAACAACAGTAATAGGAAAAGCGTAGCAGTCTATTCTAGGCCGCGAATGATCGAAAGCAAGGCGATCGCCCATAGTATCATTCAAGGTGCCTAGTCACGGACTTCGCAGCCGCATAGGTCACGCACGGACCGCGTGAGGTATTCCCGCGTCGGGGCAGCGACCCGGCATCCGCCTGGGCTCGCGGCCGCGCATAGCCTCAAAAAGCGTAGTCTCAGCGGACGCGCAGGGAATCCCGCGTCGGGCTAAACACCGGAATGATCAATCCCGAGCATACCGCTGCTCGCATAGTCTCGCGAACCGCGTAGGCCGTATAGACCGCGTCGAGAAGCAAGCCCTCGGTATAACGATCGAGGGTAGGTGATACAATAACGATTGCAACGGACTTACGGTTAGCAACGTAAGCCGCAATTCAAGACACTAACCAGGTATCATAATATGTCTACTTATCACACAAATCTTACTACACTTAGAAATCAATACAAGGCTTTTATAAACAAACAAATGCGGTTCCTTTTTATCTTCTTAAGTTGTTATACCTAACTTTCCGTAAAGCTAGTATAACTCTTAAGCTTTTGTTTTAAAAACCAAATATTTATCTTCTGTTAAAAATGATTCAGTATTCTTTTGAAATGTTTTCAGTTCTTTGTTATTGAGCTTAAGCGTGAGGCATTCTGTAAGTATTATTCGATTAACACGTATGCGTCTACCGTACTATATATTGTAAAATATCATGCTTTAGGAAGAATCACATACCTTCAAATGAAAACCACCTTGAAGTTGAATATGTCACACAGAGAGTCGACCTATAATAGTCACGGATATCTATCAAAGACTACTCAAGGTCATTCTAAGCAGGGTTCATAATTCTACGGTAAGTCGGGCGAGCACTTCCCTGCACAGTGAGCTATATAAGTCTAATGTGAAACATTCCTATGTAAATGCAGTTTGATTATTCTTCTAAGTATTTATACTTATTCTTATTCTACAAGTAAGTATTCTCTAATTCAAAGAGGTTAGGATTAGTTACCTCGGTAAGCCCAATAATATCCTAGAAAAGTCGCGCTGAGCAAGGTTTTGCTCTAAGTTGTATGCTCAGAGAAACCTTCGAAGTTCTGCACAACTTCTACTATGTACTAAGGGATTTGGGCTAGGGTATTTTGGGCATTATAAGAAATCAAGAAGGCAAGTTTTCTCCGAAGGGAGGGGGGGTAGGTTTCGGCTGGGCTAGGGGGTGGGGTAGCCTCGGCCAAGCTTCTCGAGGAGGGGTGTTGGACGAATTGCTACAAAGGGAGAGGAAGGATTTTTAGACTTGGAAAGCTTTTGTGGATGAAGAACTCTTCATCTCAAGAGGGTATTTATAGCTCAAGCCTTGTGACAATGGCGAGATGAAGACAAGTGCAAGGCAAGTGTAAGGCCAAGATCAAGCCAAGTGCACCTAACCCTACTCACAAAACATTCCACAAAACACTCCACAAAACATGGCACAAACAAGGCCTAGCAGGAACCAATCGGCGAGGCCACACCCTCTTGGGCCTTGATCGTCCAAAGCCACCCACTTGCTTCAATGTGAGGTGACACATATCACCCTCCGTTGGTCCAAAATGTTTCGTCTCTCGGAAAAATCCGCAAAAATAAGAAATGGCATAGCGGAATTTACTCTACGAAAGGCGTGGAAACGTTTACGTGAGCGATTCTTTTAGTGAGTTGTGTACAAAAGAAAGCGTCAAGGCTAACTAAGGCCAAACTTTTGTGCGTATTCCACTTACGTACATACTCTTGAAATACGGGTATTACATTCTCCCTCGCCTTAGAAACATTCGTCGAATGTTCCTTCTCAAACGATTAACGATAAGATTCTTCATAACTTAAGCGGTTTGCAAATGCCACGCGGCCACAAACAACACTTAGGCATAAGCGATAACGAAAATTTACAAGTAGGAAAGTGAATTACGGAGGTGTGGGAATAGGTGAGGATACTTCGCCTCATGTCCTCGCCGGCTTCCCGTCGTCTCCTCTGCGAGCTCGTTCCGCAAGACTTTGTGGAAGCCCGTCCTTCGTCGAGACGCTAACTGACGATCGACTATCGCTATGGGAATCTCCTCATCGATAACCCCTCGGTCACTGGACATCGTCAATCGGGTGCACCTAGATGGATCCGATACATCTCCTCGGCGTAGATCGTGAAAAGCGGATGCGCCTCGGATCGGACGGCAGATCAACTCATGGCAACCTTGCCTACCGTGGACAATCGAAGCGGCCCGATGTACCTGGTGAGTTTCCCCTTCTTCCCAAATCTCATCACACCGCCGTGGGTGGCACGCTAGGAAAACCCAATCATGAACCTCGAACTCAAGATCTGACGACGATGATCTGCATCGACACGCCGACTACGGTATCGATAAGCGCTCTCGGATAAGCTTCACCTTATCACTGCTTTGCACCGTCTGGTCCCACTTGCACCTCGCCCACATCGAACCAACCTATAGGCGTCTGCACTTCCTCCCGTACAAGGCCTCATAAGGCGCCCGAATCTTGGAGTGGTAGCTATTATTATCATGAAACTCAACTAGAGGCAAATGATCCTCCCAACTACTGCTGAAGTCAATAACACGGGCTCGCGACATATCCTCAAGAGTGCGGATAGTGCGCTCTGCTGTCGTCTGCATGCGTGGATGAAATGCGATTACTCGGGCTCACTGCGTCCACTAAACCCCTGGAAGGACCTCGAAGTTAGCGTGGCGGGCTCCTGCATGCGATATGATCGAAGTAGGGACTCCATGCGGTCGGCGATCTCTCGGATGTAAAGTCGGCATAATCCTCGGTAGAAAAGTCGTCGGACGGAAGAAAGTGGGCTGATTTAAATCGACTGTCGTGATAACCCATATAGAATCATGTCTCCTACGAGTGCGAGGTAATCTGTGATGAAGTCCGTGTTGATTACCTCCACTTCGGTCGGGATCTCGATAAATGCGTAACAAACCACGGGCCTGCGGTGCTCTGCCTTCACTGCGACAACACGGGCGCGAGCTACGAACTCTGCAGCGTCTCTCTTGACCATCCCACCGATACACGGATCTAAGGTCGTGGTACATCTTGATCGACCCGGATGGATGAAATGCTTGTATTTGTGTGCTTCCCCAGAACCTTGCCGAAGTCTGAAACATCGGAACACCTGATGCGCCTCGAACCTTAGCACCCCGTGGTGCTACCTCAGGACCGCGCCTGCGAAGAGGCGTATCGCGATGCTCCGAATCAAAGGCTGGATCCTCGACTGTTGCCTCTTCGCCTCGCCGGCGATGGAAGACTCGGCAACCTCGCGAACTCTAACCCCTGCTATCGAGAATCAATCAAGCGGACACGAGGCTCGCTGGCGATGCAAATCACGAACCATGTCCTCATCTCTGCTGCGCATCGATAGGCTCCCGTACATCACGACCGTTCGGGGCCGTGGTGATGCCTACCGGGCACCTAGTGATACAAAATCGAGTAATCAATGGAACATAAAACACATACATGAAACAAATGAAGTACAAGCGATGTCTGAGAAAACTTGCCTTTCGGCGTATATATAAATAACAACTTTTCAACATGAGCAGTTTAATCCTTTTTTTTTACAAACCACCTTGCAATGATTTCTGGACCTCTAAGAAATGATACGACAACAATGGCGGAGACGGGGCCCCGCCGTACCTGAATGTAAACACCTACAACAACGAGGACTATACGGCTGATAAGCCTCGGAGAAGCGGAGCTTTCCCCAATGAGCTTGTGACCCTAGGCGAGGATCGATGGCGGTGTACCTTTACTGCGGCATGAGCGGCCCCGAAGGAGGTCGATCTGCAATTGCAGTATGTGGCGAAAATAAATCGTAAATGAAATCATAGTAGTCTATACAAAGCAGGAGACATGTATGATAACGAGCTACAGTTCACAATAAATAGCAGTCATGTCAAGTCAGGGACTCACGCCCTCAAAGTTATCACAATAAAACCGTACGGGGTAAGTACGAAGGCATAGCCGACTACTAAGACCCACAGTACCAAAAATACCACAAACTGTATCCAGGGTCTTTCTAGACGCACCACGTGTCGAAGGCGGCCCGCTCGCGATATCAATGTCTTGGCGTCTATCCTGGAACTCTCGCGACTCGCATGGGTCACACGGACCCGCGTGAGGTATTCCTCGAATCATGGTCCCAGACCGCTGAGGTATACCCGCGTGAAGGCGGCTAACCCTCGGTATCCGCTGGGCTCCGCGACCGCGTAGTCTCAAAAGACCGCATAGTCTCGGACGCGTAGGAATCCCGCGTCAGGCTAAACACCGGAATGATCAATCCTGGAGCTACCGCACTCGCGTAGTCACGAGGACCGCGTAGGCGTAAAGACCGCATCGGGTGGCAAGCCCTCGGTATAATAAGTCAAAGGGGTATGTGATACAATAATAGTACAGCGGGCTTAACGTTTAACAACGTAAGCCTGACAAGAATGACCCCACATCACGATCACACAAGATACTAATACCGTAGCATCCTAACATTTTCACTTATCACATCAACAGAAAGTATTTACAAGACTATCTCAAACCAACACAATCAAGTTATTCACAAGGTACTTTAAGCTAACAAGTTGGGTATCTACCCGCAAAGTACTTCATACATTAAATCTTTTAAAAGATCCGTTGCTTTCACATAAGTCACACAATACGTAGTATAAAATAGGTAGTGTCTTTTAAATAAACCAAAACACTTACCTTTGTAAAATCAAGTAACAACATTATTTCCCAAACGTCGAGTTTGCCTAATTTCAAATGTTCAGCTTCTTATTTTAGAAAGGTTTAGTAGTTCATAGTCTTATTCATTTAAGAATATAATTCTCTTTTAAACAATCGAGAAACATAAGTCTTATATGTGAGTAGGATATTCTTGTTTATAACAATCTTATTCTGATAGTGATCTAGGAAATATCATTTTGTCTAAATCTTAGCTTCATGCGGATGGAAGTTTCTCTTGGTTTAATAATACTTAATTAGTCAAAACATTTCCTTTTATTAACGCTGCGATGGTTTGTCGATACACGTTACGATTTCGAAATCGATAAAACATTCTTAAGCGTTATACCTAACTTCCCGTGAAGCTAGTATAACTCTTAAGTTTTCAAAAACCAAGTATTACTTCTTCTTTCAAAATGATTCAAAAATCTTTTGAAATACTTTAAGTTCTTTATTAACACATAACAAGCGATTATAGTTCAAATCGATTTACCTTTTAAAGACCACAGTATTTTCTTACCAACATAAGGCATTATAACCAACTTCCCATAAAGCGTTATAACACATGTTTTAAACCAATCAAATACGTTTGCACGTATGCGTCTACCGTACTACATAGTTCACACATATCATGCTAGAAGATATAGGAAGAGGTTCACATACCTCGCGGCGAGTATCGACTAATAGCAAAGCGCTCAAGTACTTCAGTGTGGCTGCTCCTTAAGCCAAGTAGAGCGCGCCACACGTAGTACTTGACCTATAAGGCCACAGGCTCTTATTAACATCAAGATCTTATCGTAGAACATTCTGAGAAAATTGGCGACCTCCCCCGCCAGCGTAAATCTCCTCCTCTATCGGTAGGCTACCCGAGCCAACCGGGGAGTTATCGTCTAACCCTAAGCGGTACAATTCTACTCCGCGGTACTACTACGAGTCTCTTTGTACTACGACACATGTAATTCTGATTCGATTCTCTTCTTTAAATTGAGGCTTAAGTCGAGGACATTTGCCACACAATACTAAGTTGATTCTATATATAGTATACTTCAACTATATATTCAAACAATATGTAATTTCAATTTCAATAGAGGACAAGATAATTACCTCGATAAGCCCATAATTATCCAAGTTAAAATGTCGATCTGGCAGCGTTTAGCTCGACTCAGGCGCTCGACCCGCTCTAAACCACCCTTAGAAGTTCTAACCAACTACACAATACTCCAACGGACTATGGAGATTTTCCTTAGGGTTTCGGTTTTGTAGTGTGGGAAGTATAATAGTATTTACAGGCTTTCGTATAGGTATAACCTTAGAATACAACAAGGTATCTGACTAAGGTAATTTGGGCATTATAACAATACTTTTGAGAGTATTTCTACACCACAAGGGGGGGTATTATACGAAAACAACTAGGCTAGGGGGGGGTACCACACGGCTAGCACCTCTAGGAGGGGGGGAGGCTCTCGGCCATAAGGCCACTCAAAGGGGAGGAGGAAGGCTTTTGGACGAGAACCACTAGAAGGGAGAGGGAGGGATTTTAACACTTAGAATAATTTTTAGGATGAAGAAGTTCATCAAAGGGAGGGGTATTTATAGGTCAAGCGAAGGCCACCCAATGGCGAAGATCAATCCGTGTGTTAGGCAAGTGTAGGGCTAGGATTTACCAAACACAAATATCCTACCTACCCGACTTTTGCCAAGGCACAAAAATGTGCCTTACGCTTGTCCGGTCGTCAAATGGGCGATTTGAAGTCCACGATGAGAGGGTGCCAAGTGGCGCCCTCTTGTTGATCAACACGTTCGTCTCTCGGAAAAATCCGCAAAAATTAGAAATGACATAGCGGAAATTCCCTACGAAGGCTGTGGAAGCGTTTAGTCGAAAAGCGACTCTAGCAAGGTGTTGTGCACAAAGTGAAAATCGGCGAGCCTTGCTTGAAGTTGAAATTTCCTACGTGCGTCCTCGCGTACATACTCTGGAAATACGGTATAACATTCTCCTCGCCGAAACATTAGTCCGAATGTTCCTTCTAAGAATCTCAAACAATAGCGCGCCGATATAGTCTTCCTACTATACTTACGAGAACAAACACCACACATAGCCCACGAAACAAGCTGCGCAAAATACTTATATCCAAGTCCACGAGAAACACCTCTACTTGTCACCACAACGCTCTCTCGAGTGCAAATATACTTCGCCGTGCCTTCTCTTAAAGAAATGATACCACTTTTGTCACTTTGCAGGCGTTAACCTTCTCGGGCGACCCGACAAATGATGCGGATGCGTGTGATCACGAGGTCATGCGTACCTCGAACTCTTTCCACATTTCTAATCTGCTGGTTTCCAAAACTGGTTACTATCTCTAGCGTGGTCATCGTTAGCGGGAACACTCTGGATGGATCTCGATACTTTCCGATCATAACAATCTGAAAGGCGGACGTCTTGCCTCCTACGTCGGACGGCAAATGCTAACATATAGGCAACTGGCCTATTCTCACATGAACTCAAAAGGCCCAAGTAACTCGGGCTAAGTTTCCTCTGTTTTTCCACAACTCGTCACGCCTGTCAGGGTGGTACTTTGAGACCGACCGTCGGCTTGAACTCTAAGCGTCGTCGCCGATTATCCATACGATTCCTCGAGTGCGAACTTCTTCTAGACAAGCTTCACCTATCCAGATCTGCTGGAACAAGCACGAACATTATCTGAACGCGCCAACATCGAACCAATCGGCCGTGACTTACACTTCCGCCCTACAAGGTTTCAAAGGCGACATCCGAACGAAATGGTAGCTCAAGCGCTCCTCCACGAGAGACAACAATTCCCACGACTACCCACGAAATACCGCGATTTGGCGAATGAATCGGTCTGAGACTACTTTGAGTTCTTAACACATGTTTGCTAAAACTTTTAGAAAATGAAAATAGCGACACAGGCTTCACATGCGACATAAGGTGAAGGTAGGCACCCGTCGCGACCTTTCGACCTTTCGGATAACTTCAACCGCGAGTAAGCGGTCGACCAGAAGAACGCGATGGGCTGCCCCGTCGGCGACCAGTCGAGCGCGTCCACGAACTCGTCTGACTTTTAATTAAACTTGGGCCTAACACCCTCACAGCCCTAACACAAGGCGGGACCACCTGACGACCAGCACTGAGCCTACGGCGGGTTGACCCGGCGTGGCCTCGGCAGGCAACGCGCGCAATACTAGCTCCCGATCCGGGAACAATCTCACTAATCGCGTTTGAAAACCTGGCGGTCTTCTTAGCTCGACTACCCCACTTTCATTCCATACTACTAGGGACTATCCCAACATAACTCACGTGCACTATGCACTTGGATAAGTCGGCCATAACACTACACCTTTTCTCGAGATGGCCTCACCTCTAAGGTCTTTACGTAAAAGCTCTAAGGCTCGCGCCTCTATCCCCAAAATCTTACTCGGTTAAACAACCGTGATCTAATCACGACTAACACCTTTGCTATCGGAACATAGCACTTAAGGTATACTCACTTATCCATACCGATCTCAGAGGGTTAAAGATATATCTATATCTGCTTCACTCCGTAGTCGTTCTAATCAAACCGCCCGTAGGGCGCAGCTAAGGAAGGTGACGAACTACCCACCGATGCGAAGGCAAGCCCCTACTAGGTCACCCGTTCGACACACTGCACGGCGGCCACAGTGCAACAAGTACCCGACTAAAGGCGACATTCCCGGGATGGCGTCGTCATGGTGAATCGAAAACCACAGGTTCGACCAACTCCTGTATACCCGAATGTCACGAACTCGTGGAAGACCACTCTGCCTTTGGCGGAGGTGCATAATCTAATCTTTGGTAAGGTGACTTCGCCTCGAAAGTTACCAAAGGACCTTGCTTTGCTCTGGCCTGTACATTTGTCCTTCGTTAACGCGTCGATCTCTCGTTTCTTGGCTGCTGCGCATAAGCCGTACAGGCCATGCTCGAGCCTAGCGAAGAATTACTCTTGCACAACCCTCTTTTAGATAGTCCTCGAGACTCGCGGTACATCGGTATACTCTCTGGTAGCCAAATCTATAGCTAATGTGGTCGCCTCTTTGCGATCCATATTCTCTGTTCTGGTCGTGGGCGAAGGTCAAACATCGTGGCGCGATGGGCGCGCCGTCTGCTAAACTTTCTGGGGCTAGTGGCGTCGCGAAATCCCGAATGAAGCACTACCTAGGTAATGATTGGGCTGTGCCCTCATGACCCTCGAACTCGACTCGCGGCTCCGCCGGTGCCGCCCTCTGGGCGGGTTGCCTACGCGGAGGCATAGCGATAAGGGAATGAATTTCGTCGGAGGGTCCAACTTACAACACGGCTCTAAGGCACGATCTCGAGTGAGAAGAATAGAAACCAATCCTAAATATCCTATAGCCTCGATTATTGGTGTGGTGCCTGACACACCGATGTCAAGACTTCCTCTTGGATCTGATGCGTAGACACTTTCCGAGATTAAGCGCTCTGATACCACTTTTGTCACGACCCGATTAGGACGTGGCCGTGCCTTACCGGGCACCCTGGTGATACAACATCAGTAATCAGCGGAACATAAAACACATACATGGAAACAAATGAAGTACAAACGATGTCGAGAAAACTTGCCCTTCGGCATATATATAAATAACAACTTTTTCAACATGAACAGTTTAATCCTTTTTTTACAAACCCTGCCTGTGATCTACGGACCTCTGAAATGATACGACAACAATGGCGGGGCAGGCCCCGCCATACCCACGAATGTAAACACTACAACAACGGGGACTATACGCGATAAGCCTCGGAGAAGCGGAGCTTTCCCAATGGCTTGTGACCCTAGGCGAGGATCGATGGCGGTGTACCTTTACTGCGGCATGAGCGCGGCCCGAAGGTCGATCTGGCAATTACCAGTATGGCCCGAAAATAAATCGTAAATGAAATCATAGTAGTGCATACAAAGCAGGAGACATGTATGATAGCAAACTACGATTCACCATAAATAGCGGTCGTGTCAAGTCGAGGACTCGCGCCTCAAAGTTATCACAATAAAATGCGGGAGTAAATGCGAAGGCATAGCCGACTACTAAGACCACGATACCAAAAATACCACAAAGCGTATCCAGAGGTCTTTCTAGGCGCACCACGTAATCGGCGGCCACTGCGCGCAATATCAATGTCGCGTCTATCCTGGAACTCTCGCGACTCGCATAGGTCACCGCGGACCGCGTGAGGTATTCTCGAATCATGGTCCCCGGACCGCTGAGGTATACCGCGTGAAGGCGGCTAACCCTCGGTATCCGCTGGGCTCCGCGACCGCGTAGTCTCAAAAGACCGCATAGTCTCAGCGGACGCGCGTAGGAATCCCCGCGTCAGGCTAAACACCGGAATGATCAATCCACGGAGCTACCGCGCTCGCGTAGTCACGAGGACCGCGTAGGCGTAAGACCCGCATCGAGGTGGCAAGCCCTCGGTATAATAAGTCGAGGGTATGTGATACAATAATAGTACAGCGGGCTTAACGTTTAACAACGTAAGCACAACAAGAATGACCCATACATCACGATCACACAAGATACTAATACCGTAGCATCCTAACATTTTCACTTATCACATCAACAAGAAAGTATTTACAAGGCTATCTCAAGCCAGCACAATCAAGTTATTCACACGGTACTTTAAGCTAACAAGTTGGGTATCTACCCTAAAGTACTTCATACATTAAATCTTTTAAAAGATCCGTTGCTTTCACATAAGTCACACAATACCGTAGTATAAAATAGAGTATTTGTCTTTTAAATAAACCAAAACACTTACCTTTGTAAAATCAAGTAACAACGTTATTTCCCAAGCGTCGAGTTTGCCTAATTTCAAATGTTCACGCTTCTTATTTTAGAAAGGTTTAGTAGTTCATAGTCTTATTCATTTAAGAATATAATTCTCTTTTAAACAATCGAGAAACATAAGTCTTATATGTGAGTAGGATATTCTTGTTTATAACAATCTTATTCAATTAGTGATCTAGGAAATATCATTTGTCTCGTCTTAGCTTCTATGCGGATGGAAGTTTCTCTTTGGTTTTAATAATACTTAATTAGTCAAAACATTTCCTTTTAATGTATTAGCGTTGGTTTGTCGATACGTTACGATTTCGAAATCGATAAAACATTCTTAAGCGTTATACCTAACTTCCCGTGAAGCTAGTATAACTCTTAAGTTTCAAAAACCAAGTATTACTTCTTTCAAAATGATTCAAAAATCTTTTGAAATACTTCAAATTCTTTATTAACACATAACAAGCCGATTATAGTTCAAATCGATTTACCTTTTAAAGACCACAAGTATTTTCTTACCAACGTAAAGTATTATAACCAACTTCCCATAAAGCCGTTATAACACTTTATGTTTTAAACCAATCAAATCGTTTATGCGTATGCGTCTCCGTACTACATAGTTCACGCATATCGTGCTAGAAGATATAGGAAGAAGTTCACATACCTCGCGACGAGTATCGACTAATAGCAAAGCGCTCCAAGTACTTCCAGCGCCGGCTACTCCTTAAGCCAAGTAGAACGCGCCACGCGTAGTCTTGACTATAAGGCCCGCAGTGACATTAACATCAAGATCTTATCGTAGAGCGTTACGAGAAAATTCGGCGGCACCTCCCCATGGCAGCGTAAATCTCCTCCTCTATCGGTAGGCTACCAAGCCAGCGGGGTTATACGTCTAACCCTAGCGGGTGCAATTCTACTCCACGGTACTACTACCACAAGTCTCTTTGTACTACATTATGTAATTACTGATTCGGTTCTCTTCTTTAAATTCGGGCTTAAGTCGAGGACATTGCCACACAATACTAAGTTGATTCTATATATAGTATGCTTGACTATATATTCAAACAATATGTAATTTCCAATTTCAATAGAGGACAAGATAATTACCTCGATAAGCCCATAATTATCGAGTTAAAATGTCGATCTGGGCAGCGTTTGGCTCCGACTCGAGCGCTCGACCATTTCTAAACCACCCTTAGAAGTTCTAACCAACTTCTACACAATACTCCAACGACTATGGAGATTTTCCTTAGGGTTTCGGTTTGTGATGTGGAAGTATAATAGTATTTACGGGCTTTTCGTATAGGTATAACCTTAGAATCTGACAAGGTATCACGGCTAAGGTAATTTGGGCATTATACAATACTTTTGAGAGTATTTCTACACCCTGAGAGGGTATTATCTGAAAACAACTAGGCTAGGGGTGTACCTGCCCAGGCCTCTAGAGAGAGGCTCTCGGCCGTAAGGCCACTCAGGAGGAGGAAGGCTTTTGGACGAGAACCACTAGAAGGGAGAGGGATGGATTTTAACACTTAGAATAATTTTTAGGATGAAGAAGTTCATCAAAGGGAGGGGTATTTATAGGTCAAGCAAAGGCCAACCAATGGCCAAGATCAATCCATGTGTTAGGCAAGTGTAGGGCCAGGATTTACAAACACAAATATCCTACCCCTGACTTTTGCCAAGGCCTGGCGTGCCTTACGCGTCGGTCGTCCAAATGGACGATTTGAAGTCCACCGATGAGAGGGTGCCAAGTGGCGCCCTCTTGTTAATCCAACACGTTCGTCTCTCGGAAAATCCGCAAAATTAGAAATGACATGGCGGAAATTCCCTACGAAACTGTGGAAAGCGTTTAGTCGAAGCGACTCTGGGTGTTGTGCACAAAGTGAAAATCGGCCAAGCCTTACTTGAAGTTGAAATTTCCCTCGTCGTCCTCGCGTACATACTGCGGAAATACAGTATAACACCGTCGACCTCGACTAGGCATACGCCACAACGTTGGCCTTGCGGGTGGTACGGGATATCAACATCGTAATCCTTAAGCAACTCACCACCGTCTCGCCGTAGTTCGGCTCCTCTGGGTGAAGATATCTTTGGAGGCTCTTGTAGTGCGTATAAATATCCACGTGAACCCGTACAAATAGTGCCTCCAGATCTTCAAAGGCGTGAATTCTGGTACGTGACTCCAAATCATGGGTGGGGTAGTTCCTCGTGTTTCTTCAGTGTCGGGATGCATATGCTATAACCCTGCCATGCTGCATCAACACACATCCCAACCCGATGCGGCGTATCACAATACCACGACATAACCGTCTGGACCTGCGGAAGAGTAAGAAGCGATGCGATCGTCAATCTCTCTTCAATGGAAACCACGCTAACAAGCATCGAGTCCATGGAACTTGGCGCCATACGAGTCGAGCCTAGTCAATGGTGCGAGAGATAGAAGCAAACTTCTCCGAACGCCGATAATATCCTGCAAGGCCCGAAAGCTGCGAACCTCTGTCGGAGTAGTAGTCTAGGCCAAGTCACTTGCGCCGATCTTGGCGTATCCTCGAATGTCATCGGCCAGACAATATGCCCGATAAACGCCATGAAGTCAACCAAAACTCACATTTGGAAAACTTGGCGTCTGCTGCTGATCTGGAGAACTGTCGTACGATCGCCAATGCTCGCGTGCTCACGCTCTGGCGAGAATAAACCAAGATATCATCGATGAACACTATCACAAGCGTGTCCAAAATGGTTTGAACACCGGTTCATCAAATCCATGAATACCGCGAGCATTGGTCAGCAAAGACATGACCACGAACTCATAATGCGTCTGGGTCAGAAATGCGATCTGGGACATCCACCTCTCGACTTCGCACTTTGATGATAGCCGATCGCGGATCAATCTTGGAGAAACATCTACGCACCAACTGGGTCGAACAAATCATCAATCCCAGGAAGAAGGGTATACATTCTTAATGGTCACCTTGTTCACCAGTGCTGTAATCAACACGCATGCGCGGCCGTCCGTCCTTCTTCTTCACTTAACAATCTGGCGCTCCCGGGGAGAAACACTAGGCCTAATGAAGCCGCTTCTCAGCAAATCCCTAGGCGATCCTTGACTCTCTCAACTCGGCAGGTGCCGTTACGTATGGCGGAATGGAAATAGGAAGTGTGTCTGCTATGTGTCCTATCTGAAACTCGATCTCCTCTGGGAGGATACGGAAGTCGTGGAAACGACGTGCGGGAACTCGCGACTCAGCGGCCCGAAAATCTGGTACCGGCGCCGGTATCAAACACGAGCGAGATGATAGATATACCCATTCATGCCATCTTCCTAGCCTTGAGGTAGGAAATAAACCTACCACCAGCGTCTGGTGCTCCTCCCGCTCAACATGCTCCTCGAGGCTGAACCGTACTACTCTCTCTGCGGTCTACATTGGCGTAGCAGAAGCTAGCCAATCCATCCCCATAATCACGTCGAAGTCAATCATCTCGACTCTATCGAGTCGGCTAGGTCAGACGTAAATAGTCACGGGACAAGCTACATATACCCGCCGAGCTACCGCGAATCACCCCTGGCGTAGCTACCTCGAAAAGTCTATGGACTCGGGCTCTATCACATCCTACTAGCAACAAGGGAGATATATAGGGCCAGTAGAACCGGATCTATCAAAGCATCATCAAACCAGGCCCGCAAGTGTGCAGCGGCGACGCCGGTGAGGCCTCACGATCGTCGGTGGACAAAGCATATATGCGGTTACAGGCCGCCAGAGGGACTGCGCCACGACCTCTGCCGCGACCGCTGATCCATGTGTACCTTGCCTCAGGCGAGTAATGCGTCGAGGATGAAGAAGCGGCAACGGACCAGTAGGCCCAGGCCTACTTTTACCGGCGCCGCTCACGGTCGGACAA
>JAQGDG010000637.1:0-85094 GCA_029844215.1 Przewalskia tangutica
GGCGTGAGTCACACATTTGAGACATGTTGCTTTTATGTTGTGAAGCGTAGTTTGGTTATCATCATGTCTCACCTTTATATAGACTAGTATGATTTCATTCTGATATTTTCTGATTTCACATACTTGGTACTGTTATGCGACCTCCTTGCCGAGAGGCGCTGCGTTAAATCTGCGGTAAGTGCATCGATCGTGGATCCTCGCTCTTAGGATCTCGATTCGGCGTTTTAGGAGCTCACGTTTCTCAGGAGGCTTATCTTTTGGTATGTGTTCACTGAGTTGTAGGTTCTTGTACATTCGGGGTATGGCGAGAGCCACTGTCCGTCATAGTTGTTAATAAATCTTAAGTGCACGTAGTCTTGTTGTGGCGGGTTTGTAAAAAGGATTAAAGTATTCGTTTTGTAAGAGTTGTATTTATATATGTTATTGGAAGGTAGAGTTGGGTTGGCACTGTTTATGATCATATATCTTGTTTAACTTGTTTAAAGTTTTATTTTCATTTGGTTTTCTACGATGTTGTGTCACTAGGGTGCCGGGATAAGGCACGATGCGGGCCGGAATGAGTCGTTACAAAAGTGGTATCGGAAGCGATTAATCCTCGGAAAGTGTCTGAATAGTGTCTAGTAGAAGTCTTGATGCTCGATGTGTTATGCATACATCTATAATCGAGAGGCTGAGACATTTAGGATTAGTTTCCATTCTTCTCATTAGAGATCGTGCCTTAGAAGCTTTGTGTTGTAAGTTGGACCCTCGGCGTATCTCGTTTTTACAGTTATGCCTCGCCTTGAACAGCGAGCCACTGAAGGGCAAGGCGAGCGAGAGTGCTTGCTAGTGAGATCTGAGGAGAGTCAGCGCGAGCCGGTCGGTGCAGGCGGTGCTTTCCGGCCCAGTTTCGCGGCAGCCCGGCCTGACGGGGTTTAGGCGCGGCCGTGGGCGTGAGACTCGATGCACGAGCCTCGGTACCACGATGCGGAAGGCGGGAGATGGTCGCGAGATGGCGATTATTGGCGGGGTTGTGGCGGATATGAGGCAGTGGATCACGCGATTCGGTTCAGTAGCGCTGTAGTGCGCCCGAAAGCGAATAGTTTGAGGCTCACGGGACTTTACGAGTTGTAGCCCGCGAGTTTTATGGGTCGAGGCTGAGGATGATCGCGAGAGTTCGTTCGGCGATTCGTGGATCATCGCGGGTGATCGAGCTTGAGAACCCGAGTCTGTGACCTTTGGTTCGCATCGGTGCGTAATCCATGATCGATTAGTTTGATTCATGGGAGCTTTCGGGAAGCATGCACCTCCCAGTATGGGATGAGTTTTGGGGGCTTTCGCGCGCTTCTTGCCTCACGCGGATGAGAGAGGCGGTAAACAGTTTTGATGCTTAGGCAGGCGGGCGTGCGGTTGGGAGTACAATGTGAGTTCGGCTCATTGGCGATGCGTCCCGGCGTTGGTAGCTAGTATGGAGGATCGAGTGCACGATATATTCTGAGGCTCGATGATTACGTGCCGAGGCATGTTCGGGAGTAGCTCTTGATGGGCATGGACATTGCCGCGTCTGCTTTCATCTGCTGGGATGTGAGGCACGGAGAGGTGGCGGAATGACGAATCAGCGGAGAGGCGAACAACGAGGTCGCTTTGGTGACTTCGAGGCGGACGCCTCGTGACATACTAGTTTTGTACCTCACTTGGTCTGATGGTCCTCGCGACCTTGAGTATTCGGGCGGTCGGGGCTCGAGGTTCGAGTTTCGGGAAGTAAGGGTGTTGGCGGATCACGGTCACCACTACCTCGGTGTGGTCGATGTAGTAGACGCGTTTGAAGTGTCGTGGTGCGGGAGCTTATTATTTTGCGGCCAGCGGGGCCATTTGCGGTTGTCAGGCCAAAGGTGCGCGGATGTTACGACTCGGCCTCACGGATCGATGGTGGTTAGCCGCGCCTACTGGTTATCGCCTGCGAGATTTATGATTAGAGTGGAGCGGTAGCCGGGTATGTCATAACCCTGCAGAGTTTTGGTATGCTTGTTATGATGGTCTCATTATTATGTGCTATGTGCGAATAGCGTTGTGTTAATTGTGAGTTAGAAAACATGCTTAGTTGGGAGGATACGTATGGGGGCATGGTAAGTGTGAACCTTAGACTATGTCGCGACTGAGACCTTAGGGGTAAGGTCGTCTTGAGTTAAAGATTTATTTTATGTTTGACCCTTATTAGAGTAGTAGTATCGTGGGATTTATTTGTGTGATAAGTCCGTGGGTAGTGTGAGATGGAAGTGGTAGCTTTCGCGATGTGAATTAGTAAGATTGTTCGGATCGGAACAAGAGTTTGGCGGTTGGGGTCGGGTTGAGGACCATTTCTTGGTCAACCCGTGCCGGATTAAGGTGGGGTCAGTTGTGGTCCCGGTGGTAGGTCACGAGGATGCTAGGCCCAACTTTGTATGATCATCGTATGAGTTAGTGGGCGCGTTCGACGAGCGGTTCGTAAGGCCGGAATGGCCTTGGGAAGTTTGAGGTTAGTAAGATGACCAAGTTTGGAGGTAGTGACTCCAGATTTTGAGCGGAGTAATGGTGAAGTATGAGTACGTCTTGGGAGAGTTCAAGTGTTAGGAGGGGCACGACGCAGTAAGGAAGGAAGAAGAGCGTGTGTTATTTCTTGGCCAAGCCGTGGCGTTGACAACTTGTTAGAGGAACTTCGATATCCGTCTTGAGAAGGAACATTCGGACGAATGTTTCTAAGAGAGGAGAATGTTATACCAGTATTCTCGTGGTATGTATGCGAGGCGTGCGTGCGAGCACGACAGAAAAATTGGAAAGGAAGAAAGATGATTCTTCCACGGAAAAAGTTTCCGGTTTTGTAAGGAAAATGTTCGTTGAAGGAATTGGGTTCCCAGTTTGGAATTTGGGCTTCTTAGATTATATTAGAATTTTGGAATTTTATTTTCTGGAAATGGTCACGGCCACGGGAGAAATTCTGGTTTTGTAGCCCACTTTGTTTTGAGATTTTGGCCATTGTGGATATTTTTGGAAGACGTTTTTGAGGGCGATAGGAGGGTGACACGTGTCACCCCGCTTAAATGGCTTCGCCGAATGACATTTGTGCACAACACCCGGTTAGAGTCGTTTTTAGACGAAACGTTTTACATAACTTGCGAAGGGAAAAATCCGGCAAAGTCATTTTGTATTTTTGCGGATTTTTTGCGAGAGACGAAACCGTTTGGACCAACGGGAGGGTGACACTTGTCACCTCGTTGGAGCAGTTTGGAGGCGGTCGGGGTGGGTTTGTGTCACGACGATCCGGGCGTGGTAGTGCCTTACCCGGGCACCACTGGTGATACAACATCGAGAAAATCGCGGAAATAAAAAAACTAAAACATGAGACAAGTCATAAAGCATGAACTAGGCTAACCAGCGGTCTTCACTGAAATATATACATATATATATCAGCACGAGCAGTTAAATCCTTTTACAGCCACTGCGCGGTACTACGGACCTCACAGAATGTAACCATAACTATGGCGGAGACGGGGCCATGCCCCACGAATGTACAAGTAACTACTGCGGGGACTATACGAGACAAGCCTCGGAGAAAGCGGAGCTTCCCAAAGCTGACCTGTGATCCTAAGGCGGATCCACAACCGATGTACCTCTACTGCGGCATGAGCGGCCACGAGAAGTCGATCTGGTACCAAGTGCAGTATGTGAAACTTGTAAAAATCGTAAATGAAATCATAATAGTCTATATAAAGCGGGAGACATGTATGATAGCAAACTACGATCCACAATACATAAATAGTCATGTTAAGTCGGGGACTCGTACCTCAAAGTCATTACTCAAATATAACAATGGGTCTCGCGCCGCGACATCACTCGTGCGTGGAATACCTTGCCATTGCCGTGATCCGTGATATAAAACATTCGAGTACATGAACACGAGGTCCGCGTGTCATAATAAAGCCGTCTGAGGGTAAATGCGAAGGCATGGCGACTCTGCACCCGTAGTACTAACAAGGTCATAAAGCGTATCGTGAGATATGCAGGCCGTCGCGTGATCAAAGGCGGTCACGCGCGCGATATCGATGTGCGCGTCTAGCCTGGAACTCCTCGCGACTCGCGTAGGCCAACCTCGTAGGCGCGTGAGGTATAACCACGCGTCGGGTGCTACTCCCGGCGTCCGCTGGACTCGCGATCGCGTAGCGCGTAGACGCGTGACCATAAAGGCGCCGCAACACGGAACTCTCGTAGCTCCGCATAGGTCCCTGGACCCGCGTAGGTATTCTCGAATCATGGTCCCGGACGCTGAGTCTACCCCGCGTCGGAGGCGACAACCTCGGAAGCGTGTCGAGGTGGCGGTGCAATACCAGCATGCGGTGATAGTTAAACAACTTAAGCGCGATCGAGAAACCCTTTACACAAACATCACGAATCTTAACACGTAGCATCCTGGCGTGTTTACTTAACAAATCAACAGAAAGTATTACAAGGCTATCACAAACCAACGCGATCAAGTTATACCACGAGGTACTTTCTACTATATGATTAACAAGATCGGGTTTTTATCCCCAAAGTACTTTATACATTAACTCTTTAAAAGATCGTTACTTTCACAAAAGTCACACAATACGTAGTATAAGAAAATAAAGTGACTAATATTTTAATTAAACCAAAACAACGTCGGACTTTCCTTTTTAAACCAAATTAAGACAATAACATGCCTTCGCTTTTAGACCAAAACACTTCTCCTTTAAAGTCAAATTACCATTTTAAAACCAATGATAAAACCATTCCTTTGTTTTCGTAAAGTCGTTATAACTAACTTCCCGTAATTTGTTATAACACTTTATGTTCTAAACAAAACTCTTGATTCTACAAGTCTCTTTCCTTTTAAAACAACCGTAAGTATTCTTTTAAAACCCGAATAATGTACTCTTTTCAAAATAAGTAACCTATACTTAAAATCAAGTTACTTCTCTTTTTAGAAAACAAGTCGTTATAAGTCAAGTCTCTTATCTTTGAAGATCAAGTCTCTTAACTTTCAAAATCAAGTGTCTATAAGTCAAGTCTCTTATCTTTGAAGATCAAGTCTCTTAACTTTCGAATCGATAAACCATTCTTTTACCTCATAAAGTCGTTATAACTAACTTCCCATAAAGCTATTATAACCCTATGTTTAAACCAACCAAAACACTTAGCACGTATGCGTCTGGTACTACATAGTTTACAAAACATCATGCTAGAAAGGATAGGAAGAGGTTCACATACCTCGCGGCGATTATCGACGATAAGCAAAAGCGCTCGCGATCGTAACCTGCTAGCCTTTTCCACTCGTGAGTAGAATCGCTACTCGTAGTACTTCCACTATATAGGCCACTGGCGTCTATTAACTTCTAAACACGGTTCCATTTTCTCTGAGAAAATTGCGCACCTCCCCGAAATCACATAAATCTCCTCACTAACAAGGCGCTACGGGCGATAACTCGGGGATTACCACGTCTAACGGGCGTGTTCAAATCTGCTTCACAATAATACAACGATCTCTTGTAAATACGACCCATGTAAATCTGATTCAATACTCATTCTAAATATAGTATACTCGACTATACATTACTCTGACATGTAATATCCGATTCTGATAGGAAGCGTAAATCATTACCTCGATAAGCCCAAAATTATCGAGATTAAATGTCGATCTGAGCAACGTTTGGCTCGAGTCATACGCTCGACCGCTCAGCGACCTTAGAAGTTTCTAAACAACCTGCAAACACTTGACCAAGCTATGAAGGTTTTTAGGGTTTCGTTTTGCGACTTTCGGAATAAAGTAGGATTTAGGGATCATAGTATTTAAACAACTTTGGAATACTACTAGGGATACTAGGCTAGTGTATTTGGAATTATACCACAATACACCAAGTATTCTACACAAGGGGAGGGTGGGGCGAAACGATACAAAGGGAGGGAAGTATTTTGCTCTTGGAAGCTTTGAGTGAGATGAACTTATTAAATCAACGAGGGTCTATTTATAGAACAATGGAGGTCGAATCCGTCTAAGTGTATGGCCAAGATTGGGCCATGTGTGTGTGGGTCCCACCACACATGGCCAGCAGTGGGTGCCGAGTGTAAGGCCATTTCGGCGAGGTGAGTAGGTGACAAGTGGCTGGCCACTTGTCACACCATTCGGCACGTGGCCACACAAGGGGTGACACGTGTCGCCCACGATTAAATCAAATATTACGTCTTAGAAAATATCCAAAAAGCGGAAACCTCAAAAACAAAGCGGGCCCACAAAAGCCGTAAATTTCTCCGTGGGCCCAGTGGCCATTCAGAAAATAAAATCTCAAAATTCTAATATAATCAGAAGTTCAAATACCAAATCTGGGAATCAATTCCCGTTAACGAACCTTTTTCTTCACAAAAAGGAAACTTTTAGTCGAAAAAATCACGTCTTATTTCTTTCCAATATTTACATGCGTATTCTCGTCGTATGTCCTCGCATACATACCACGGAACTACGGGTATAACATTCTTCCCCCTTAGAAACATTCGTCGAATGTTCCTTCTAAATCTCTAAACATACATATCTTGGTGTAGTCTCACTCTACACTTACAAAGCCGTCGTGCCACGATGGCGAGAATATAACATGTGCGCAAAACTCCATTTCATGCTAACGAGGAATCACCTCAATCATCTCAAAAGCTCTCACCCATGATCAAAGCGATACTCATTTCGCATCTTGCGGAATGACCAGCAGTTCTCATAACATATGTTCACTTCTTCACTTACTCGTCGTACCCTCGCCGTAACTTTCGAACTCCTCTGAATAAGCGTGCCACGTTTACGGTGACTACAGTGCTAACAATTTCCTCTGGATAAGCTTCACTATCCACGTCTGGTGAAACAAGTAGGGACCCGACTATCTGAACGCGCCAACCAGACGATCGATCGGCCTACTGCTTCCGCTATCTGAGGGCCGTAAAGCGACGTCAGAATCTGTAAAGGTAGCTATCATAAAACTCACTTACCCGAGGCACACAATCCTCGCGGCTACCTGAAATCAAAACATCGACGCATGACCTATTCTTAACTATACGGGTAAAGCGCGTTGTTCTTACATCGGCCAGGGTGAATGCAATCTTGAGACTCACTGAGTTCCAACCTGCTGGTAACACCGGACACAAAAGACATAGCCAGAAAAATTGGGCTCAGCTGCTGTCATAAAAAGTAGGAATCGTGCGGCCTTACAACGCTTCCCGATATATAACGTATCGCCACCGCCAAGTAAATAGTCACGCTGAAAGGCGAGATGGGCTGACCTCATCGGCGACTCTTTGGTCGACGCATCCTCGAACTCGTGCGATGGTTAACTAACCTTGGACCTAACACCTCGTAATCCTATCCTGGCGGGACCGCGCAAATTGACCACATCTCGCTTTCGGGCTGCGGGTTGACCGCGGCGGTCCTCAACCCGACCCATGTCGCACCAAACTCTTGTTCCCGATCCGGAACAATCTTACCTATCAAGTCATGAAAGCTACCACTTTCACCTTACGTCGAGGAAAATATCCTCAAAACATTTCCGCGCATACGAGTGTTTGACAAAGATTAGCAGTAAAATCCTTTTCTCGAGCGGCGCATCTAAGGTCTCAGCGTGTACTATTCTAAGGTTCACACCTTCCATGACCCATACTTATCCTTTGACTAACCATGTTTTCTAATTCACACTTAACACGATGCTATCCGTACATAGCACCTAACGTGTACCAGCGTAATATCATAAACAAAATCTCACAGGGCTAAAGATATCTCTGCAACTCTTTGCCTCGCTTTCACTTTGTCGTTCTAATCATAATCACGCCTGCGGCGCTAGCTATATAAGGTGTTGAACCGACCATCGATCCGAAAGTGAGGCTCTACATCTGTGCTACCTCAGTCGGACAAACTCGCTTAAATTGCCTATTGGCGCAAACACAAAAGTTGTCGAGCGATGCGACACTCACTCGTAATGGAGTCTACTACATGGCGAAGCGAGGTGGGGTGACCTCGTCGACTAACACCCCCTTCTCGAACAATGAACCCGCGTGACGACGGTGGTGAGTCATCCTCTGGTAACCTCACTGCACGGACATCCTCCCGTCGCATGGCCACAGCGGCCAGGTATAACAATCTCCCAACAAGTCGACACCACGAGGATCGTCCTCGGATCTCATCCATAGAATTACGGCGCAACTCGAAATCCTAAGTCTCGGACTATCGGATCTGGGGAATCAGCGTCTTTGCCGGAACCACGGCTCCGTCGTCCTCGTTCCCGGCCAGCCTGGCTAGTAATGGCGGGCTATCACCAATTCATATCCTCGGCTCTGGCCGTGGTGGGCGGAGGCTCGGTATCGTGGCCTCGATAGAAGCTGCTGCCAGCTCTAACTCTGCTTTGGGCTAGCGGCATCGTAAAACTCGTCGTCGCAGTACTATCTCGGTAAGAACCGGGCTGTGCCTCGTAACCCTCTGTGTTCAACTCGTAGCTCCTCTGCTGCCTTGCTCATCAGGCCTGGTTGCCTTGCGCGGGCATAGCGGGTACATAAGAATACGCGAGAGAGTCCAACTTACAACACGGCTCTAAGGCGCGATCTCGAGAATGAGAAGAATGAAACCAATCCTAAATGTCCTGCGGCCTCACGATTATAGATGTGGTGCCTGACACCGATAATCGAGACTACTCTGAACGGTGCGTAGACACTTTCAGAGACTAAGCGCTCACGATACCACTTTTGTCACGACCCGATCCGGGCGTGGTAGTGCCTACCGGGCACACAGTGATCTGGCATCGAGAAAATCGTGGAAATAAAAAAACTAAAACATGAGACAAGTCATAAAGCATGAACTAGGCTAACCAAAGCGGTCACCTTCACGAAATATATACATATATATATCAGCACGAGCAGTTAAATCCTTTTACAACCACACTTGCAGTACTCTGGACCTCTAAGAATGTAACCATAACTATGGCCAGGACGGGGCCCGCCATACCACGAATGTACAAGTAACTACTGCGAGGACTATACCAAAGCAAGCCTCGGAGAAGCGGAGCTTCCCAAAGTGACTGTGATCCTAGGCGCGGATCCACAACCGATGTACCTCTACTGCGGCATGAGCGGCCCCGAAGGAGGTCGATCTGCAATTACCAAGTATGTGAAACTTGTAAAAATCGTAAATGAAATCATAATAGTCTATATAAAGCGGGAGGCATGTATGATAAGCAAACTACGATCCACGATACATAAATAGTCATGTTAAGTCGGGGACTCATTGCCTCAAAGTCATTACTCAAATATAACAATGGGTCTCGCGCCCGCGACATCACTCGTGCGTGGAATACCTTCGCCGGCTGCCGTGATCCATGATATAAAACATTGAAAGTACATGAACACGAGTCCACGTGTCATAATAAAACCGTCTGCGGGTAAATGCGAAGGCATGGCCGACTACTAACACCCGTAGTACTAACAAGGTCATAAAGCGTATCATGAGATATGTCTAGGCCGTCGCATGATCAAAGGCGGTCACTGCGCGCGGTATCGATGTGCGCGTCTGGCCACGGAACTCTCGCGACTCGCGTAGGCCAACCTCGTAGGCGCGTGAGGTATAACCCGCGTCGGTAGCTACTCCGGCGTCCGCTGGACTCGCGATCGCGTAGCCGCATGGCCGCGTGACCATAAAGGCGCACTAACACGGAACTCGTAGCTCGCGTAGGTCCCTGGACGCGTAGGTATTCTCGAATCATGGTCCCGGACACTTTGAGTCTACCCGCGTGGAGGCGGCAACCTCGGAAACATGTCAAGGTGGCGGTACAATACCAGCATAACGGTGATAGTTAAACAACTTAAGCGCGATCGAGAAACCCGCTTTACACAAACGTCACGAATCTTAACACGTAGCATCTGGCGTGTTTACTTAACAAATCAACAAGAAAGTATTACAAGGCTATCACGAACCAACACAATCAAGTTATACACCACGAGGTACTTTCTACTATATGATTAACAAGATCGGGTTTTTATCCCCAAGTACTTTATACATTAACTCTTTAAAAGATCGTTACTTTACAAAAGTCACCTGATACGTAGTATAAGAAAATAAAGTGACTAATATTTTAATTAAACCAAAACAACGTCGGACTTTCCTTTTAAACCAAATTAAGACAATAACATGCCTTCGCTTTTAGACCAAAACACTTCTCCTTTAAAGTCAAATTACCATTTTAAAACCAATGATAAAACCGTTCCTTTGTTTCGTAAAGTCGTTATAACTAACTTCCCGTAAAGTGTTATAACACTTTATGTTCTAAACAAAAACTCTTGATTCTACAAGTCTCTTTCCTTTTAAAACAACCGTAAGTATTCTTTTAAAACCCAAATAATGTACTCTTTTCAAAATAAGTAACCTATACTTAAAATCAAGTTACTTCTCTTTTTAGAAAACAAGTCGTTATAAGTCAAGTCTCTTATCTTTGAAGATCAAGTCTCTTAACTTTCAAAATCAAGTCGTCTATAAGTCAAGTCTCTTATCTTTGAAGATCAAGTCTCTTAACTTTCAGAATCGATAAACCATTCTTTTACCTACGTAAAGTCGTTATAACTAACTTCCGTAAAGCTATTATAACACGCATGTTTAAACCAACCAAAACACTTAGCACGTATGCGTCTAGTACTACATAGTTTACAAAACATCATGCTAGAAAGGATAGGAAGAGGTTCACATACCTCGCGACGATTATCGACGATAAGCAAAGCGCTCGCGATCGTAACCTGCTAGCCTTTTCCACTCGTAGTAGAATCGCTACTCGTAATCTTCCACCTATATAGGCCCTGGCGTCTATTAACTTCTAAACACGGTTCCATTTTCTCTGAGAAAATTCGGCACCTCCCGAAATCACATAAATCTCCTCACTAACAAGGCGCTACCGGGCGATAACTCGAGGGATTACCGTCTAACGGGCGTGTTCAAATCTGCTTCACAATAATACAACGATCTCGTAAATCACCCTATGTAAATCTGATTCAATACTCATTCTAAATATAGTATACTCGACTATACATTACTCTGACATGTAATATCCAATTCTGATAGGGGCGTAAATCATTACCTCGATAAGCCCCGAAATTATCGAATTAAATGTCGATCACGAGCAGCGTTTGGCTCCAAGTCCTTACGCTCCAACCCGCTCAGCGACCCTTAGAAGTTTCTAAACAACTTCTCTAAACACTTCAACCAAGCTATGAAGGTTTTTAGGGTTTCGTTTGCGACTTTGAATAAAGTAGGATTTCAGGGATCTAGTATTTAAACAACTTTGGAATACTACTAGGGATACTAGGCTAGTGTATTTGGAATTATACCACAATACACCAAGTATTCTACACAAGGGGAGGGTGGGGCGAAACCGATACAAAGGGAGGAAGTATTTTGCTCTTGGAAGCTTTGAGTGAGATGAACTTATTAAATCAACCAAGTCTATTTATAGAACAATGGAGGGTCGAATCCGTCTAAGTGTATGGCCAAGATTGGGCCATGTGTGTGTGGGTCCGCGCACACCACATGGCGAAATGGGTGCCAAGTGTAAGGCCATTTCGGCGAGGTGAGTAGGTGACAAGTGGCTGGCCAGCATCACGCCATTCGACCGTGGCCACATGAGGGTGACACGTGTCGTCCGCGATTAAATCAAAATATTACGTCTTAGAAAATATCCAAAAAGCGGAAACCTCAAAAACAAAGCGGGCCCCAAACCGTAAATTTCTCCGTGGGCCCACGTGGCCATTCAGAAAATAAAATCTCAAAATTCTAATATAATCCAGAAGTTCAAATACCAAATCTGGGAATCAATTCCCGTTAACGAACCTTTTTCTTCACAAAAACGGAAACTTTTAGTCGAAAAATCACATCTTCCTTTCTTTCCAATATTTACAGCCGTATTCTCAAATGCGTATGTCCTCGCATACATACCACGGAACTACGAGGGTATAACGTGAGTTGGCCTTGGATTGGCCCGCAGAAGTGTGCCTTGCTTTGTGGCTTGTTTTGTGGAGTGTTTTGTGGAGTAGGGTTTAGGGTGCACTTGGCTTAATCTTGCCACTTACACTTGCTATACACTTGGAAGGATCTTGGCCCTTGGTTGGCCTTTGGTTTTGCTATAAATACCCCCACAAGTGTGAAGACTTCATCCATTCAAAAACTTCCAGTCTTGAAACCCTCTCCTCCCCTGTGAGCTCTTGGCGAGAGCCTTCCCTCCCCTTCGTGTGGCCTTTGGCGGGGTTCCCCTTCCCTGTGGTGCTAGCCGTAGGGTACCCCACTGCCTAGTTGTTTTCTTATAATACCCTCTCTTGTGGTATTGAAATACTTCTCTAGTATTGTTATAATGCCCAAAATACCTTAGCCTTGTACCTTGTAGTATTCCAAAGATACCTCATACGTGAGTCAGGAAATACTACCTTTTGTCCTTTAGTCTCAAACCGAAACCCTAAGGAAATCTTCATAGTTGGTTGAAGTATTTGAGTAGAAGTTAGTTAGAACTTCTAAGGGTTGTTTGGAGCGCACGGAGTAGGAGCTAAACCTTGCTCGGGATCGACATTATAACTTGGATAATTTTGGGCTTATCAGGTAATTATCTTGTCCTCTATTGTAATTGGAAATTACATGTTTGTTAGAATATATAGTTGAAGTATACTATATATGGAACTATACTTAGTATTCTAAGAATGTCTTTTGACTTAAGCTGAAGAATAAGAATCTGAATCCAGTATTTACATAGGGTGTGTGCGATAGACTTGTGTAGTATTCGAGTAGAATTGTACACGTCAGGTTAGGCGTGTAAACCCCACAGTTGGCTTGGTAGCGGCCTCGTTAGAGGAGGAGATTTCTGTTGTTGCGGGGAGGGGAGGTCTTTGCGAATTTTACGTAGAAGATAGAAACTTGTGTTTTGGGGTTAATAGACGTTTGTGACCTTTATAGGTGAAGTACTAAGAGTAGCGTATTCTACTCGAGAGTGGAAAGGGCTAGCAAGGTTGTAGTACTTGGAGCATTTTGCTTATTGTCGATAAATCGTCGCGAGGTATGTGAACCTCTTCCTATCTTTTCTAGCATGATTGTTGTGAACTATGTAGTACGGTGACGTACGTGTGCTAAGTGATTTGGTTGGTTTAAAACATAGGGTGTTATAATAGCTTTATGGGAAGTTAGTTATAACGACCTTATGTAGTGAAAATGGTTTCTTGATGTTAGAAGTTAAGAGACTTGATCTTATAAGATAAGAGACTTAACTTATTTGTTTTAATGTGGATGTTTGTGTGAAACCTCATTCGTGAGTAATGAGTACTTGGTTTTTAAAGGGATAATGTTTCTTGATTTGGGAATCGAATGTGTATCGACAGGACCATTGCGGCGTTAATAAAGGAAAATGTATTGAATAATGATGTGTTGTATTAAAACCGGTAGAAACCTCATCCTGCATAGAAGCTAAGATGAGACAAAATGATATTACATTTTCTAGATCATGGCTTTGTAATAAGATCGTTATAAACAAGAATATACTACTCACATATATGACATATGTTACTCAATTGTTTTAAAAGAGATTAAGACTATGAGTTATGAAACCTTTCTAAAATAAGTGACTTGAGCATTTGAAAATGAGAAGCTTGAGTAATTGAAACTAGGCAAAGCTGGAACTTAGGAAAGAATGTTGTTACTTGATTTTGAAAAGGAATGTGGGTTGGTCATTCTAATACTACGGGTATAGGGTGACTTTTATAAAAGTAATGGATCTCTTTTAAAAGAACTTAACGTATGTAGTACTTTGGGGTTAAAAACCGGACTTTGGCATAAAATGAAAGTACTTTGAGTTGTGTGAAACTTGCCTATGCTTGTTGTTGTGAAACTTGCCTATGCTTGTTGTTGTGAAACTTGCCTATGCTTGTGATGATAGCCTTTGTTGTGCAAGTGTGGTATTTACGTATTACGCGTCTCGATAGAGCGGTCGACTTGAGAACTTACTTGGACGTCTTTGGCGGTGATGGAGAATTCCACGGGTATGTTTCCATTTTGATTCTTGTCTTGTTGTTGATGTCACATGGGCATGTCTACCGTCTGATGAAGGGGCATGCGGCCGTGCGGCGGGTTGATTACGATATATTGTTATTGTGGTTACATGGACATGTCTACACCGAGGTAAATTCGGGCATGTGGCCGTACGGCGGGGTTGATCACCAGTATATTATTGTTGATGTCACGTGGGCGTGTCTGCAGAGGTAGAATTCGGGGCACGTGGCCGTGGGGCATTGGTATTATTGTTGCATCATGGACATGTCTACAAATCTGCAATTACGGGCATGCGGCCATGATCGCGAACATGATTGATGTTGTGGGCGTGAGACCCATAGTTATATTTGAGTGATGACTTGAGGCGTGAGTCACATTTGGACATATTGCTTTTATGTTGTGAATTGTAGTTTGGTTATCATCATGTCTCTGCTTTATATAGACTAGTATGATTTCATTCTGATATTTTTACGATTTCACATACTTGGTACTGTTGTCTTGGCCTCGCCGAGGCTGCGTTAAATCTGCGCGGTAGAAGTACGTGATCGTGGATCCTCGCTCTCAGGATCTCAGTTCAGCGTTTGGGGAAGCTCCGTTTCTCCGGAGGCTTATCGTTTGGTATGTGTTCCCTGCGTTGTAGGGTCTTGTACATGCAGGGGTATGGCGGGGCCCTGTCCCGTCATAGTTATTGTAAATCTTAAGTGCAGCATCTTGTTGTGGGCGGGGTTTGTAAAAAGTTAAAGCTGTTCGTTTTGTAAGAGTTGTATTTATATATGTTATTGGAAGGTAGCAGTTGGGTTGGCTGTTTATGATCATATATCTTGTTTCTTGTTTAAAGTTTTATTTTCCGGTTTTCTCGATGTTGTGTCACTAGGGTGCGGGATAAGGCACGATGCGGGCCGGGGCGGTCGTTACAATTAATCGCTCACGATACCACTTTTGTCACGACGATCCGGGCCGTGATCGTGCCTTACCAGGCACCACTGGTAATCATACATCGAGTAACCAGGAATATAAGACCATCGTGAAACAATATGAAATGAAACAATTTATCGAGAAAAATTTGCCCTTTGGCATATATATATAATAACCTTGACGAGTTACATCCTTTACAAACCACCTTGCACTACTGCACTCTAAGAATGTAACAACACCTATGGCGGGGCGGGGCGCCATACCCTGAATGTACAAGAACCTACAACTCGAAACATACCAAAAGATAAGCCTCGAGAAACGGAGTTTCCAATACGTGAATCGTGATCTATGAGCGAGGATCAACAACCGATGTACCTCTACTGCGCATGAACCCAGTCAAGGAGGTCAAGACAACAGTATGCATAAATCCGAAAAATCGTAAACGAAATCATAACGATGCAAACAAAGCAGAGACATGTATGATAACAAAATTATAGTTCACAATATAAAAAGCAGTCATGTCAACTCAGGGACTCACGCCCTCAAAGTCTTCCCTCATGCCCGTGGAACTTCTTCCTCACCGCGATGCCTAGGTATAAGTCATGTGATACGTGTAACATGTCTCGGCCCATCTCATGGACTCGAGGTGAAATCGTATGGAATACATTCCCGGTCCATCTCATGGACTCGATATCAAATCGGGTGGTATACATTCCAGGTTCATCCCATGAACGCGGTGTCGTGTGAAATACATTCCCGGTTCATCCCATGAACTCGGTGTCGCATGAAATACATTCCCGGTCCATCTCATGGACTCGGTGTCGTGTGAAATACATTCCCGGTTCATCCCATGAACTCGGTGTCGTGTGAAATACATTCCCGGTTCATCCCATGAACTCGGTGTCATGTGAAATACATTCCCGGTTCATCCCATGAACTCGGTGTCGCATGAAATATATTCCCGGTCCATCTCATGGACTCGGTGTCGTGTGAAATACATTCCCGGTTCATCCCATGAACTCGGTGTCGTGTGGCCATAACATTTAAACGCTCTTTGAAGACAGATTAGGATAATACCATGTTTTCCTTTTAAATCAACTAAGGCAATATTATGCCCTTCTTTTTAAACCAAAGCACTTTCCTTCTTAAAGTCAAGTAACAACATTCTTTTCCAAAAGTTCAAGTTTGCCTAATTTCAAATATTCACGTCTCTTATTTTCGAAAGATTTCATAGTTCATAGTCTTAATCATTTTAATAACATAATTCTCTTTTAAAACAGCTGAGTAATATATGCCTTATGTGTGAGTAGGTTATTCTTGTTTATAACAATCTTATTACAATGACCATGATCTAGGAAATGTAATACAATTTTGTCTTATCTTAGCTTCTATGCAGATGGAGGTTTCTACTGGTTTTAATATAATTACTTATTTGTCAGTACATTTTCCTTTATTAACGCTGCAGTGGTTCGTTCGATACTTATTCTCATTTCTGAAATTAGTAAAACATTATTCCTTTTAAAAACCAAGTACTCATTACTCACGAATGAGGTTTCACACTTTTTAACAAAATTCATATTAATTCAATTAAGTCAAGTCTCTTATCTTTTGAGATCAAGTCTCTTAATCAATAAACCATTCTTTTTATCTCTCTTAAGTCGTTATACCTAACTTCCCATAAAGCTAGTATAACTCTTAAACTTTCAAAACCAAGTATTACTCTTCTTTAAAAAATGATTCTTAATTCTTTTGAAATACTTCAAGATTCTTTATTATTTAAAACTCAAGTCAAAAGACATCGAAGTAAAACCACGTTCAGTTAACACACGTACGTCTACCGTACTATATATATTCTTTTAAAATATCATGCTCAAGAGGATAGGAAGAATCACATACCTCGCGACGATTATCGACTATTAGCAAATAGCTCCAATCTTGTAATCTGCTAGCCTTTTCCACCCTTCGAGTAGAATACGCTACTCGCAGTACTTCAACCTATATCGGTCATATAAGTCTATTAACGTCTAGACTACTCTGTAAAATAATTCTAGATACAGATTCCTTATTCTACGGAAGATTGGGCAGCACTTCCCTACCCGCCAAACTACACAAGTCTACTGTAAATACAGTCCTATGTAAGTACAATTCAGTCTTCTTCTTTAATATTCTTCTGATGTGATTTCAATTCAATTCTCTTCCCTTATACCATCCTTATATACGTCTTATACTCATTTCTATACTACTACAGTATGTAATTTCCAATTACAATAGAAGGACAATAGTATTTACCTCGATAAGCCCAAAATTATCCAAGTTTTAATGTCGATCCTGAGCAACGTTTAGCTCCTATTCTGAACGCTCCAACCCGCTCCAAACAACCCTTAGAAGTTCTACGCAATTTCTTCTTAATACTTCAACCCGCTATGAAGATTTTTCCTTAGGGTTTCGTTTGTGACTGAAGGGAAGTATAACAATATTTATGGGCTTTTAGTATAGGTGTAACCTTGGAATACTACAAGGTATTTGGGCCAAGTTATTTTGAAATAGTAACAATACTTGGAGAATACTTTTCTACCAAGGGGGTATTTTACGAGAACAACTCAAGAGGGGTTGGTTTCGGCCAAGGCTTCTCAAAGGGGGAGGGATAGCTTGGAGGAAAACTACACTTAAGGGGGAGAGAGTTTTGAGACTTGGAAAATGATTTGTGGATGAAGAATAAGTCTTGCATTTGAGGGGTATTTATAAGACATTCAATGGCCAAGATTGAGGCAAGTGGAGGGCAAGTGGAGGGTGGAGATTTGGACAAGTGTTGAGTGGGTCCCACTTGCTCATCTACTACACAAAATATCACAAAATATCCTACCTAATCCTTGACCAAAAATGAGGGCCAAAAAACGTGCCAAGTTCGTCCCACTTTCCGCCCACTTGAGGGTGACACTTGTCACCCTCTCGTTGGTCCAAAATATTTCATCTCTCGGAAAAATCCGCAAAAATTATAAATGTGGCAACCGTATTTTTCCCTTCGCAAAGTCCGGAAAACGTTTCGTCGGAAAACGAGCTAGTTGTGCACAAATTTCGTCCCTAATGCCTACTTAAGGCTAAAACTTTTGTACGTACGTCCTCACGTACATACTCTGGAAATACGGGGTATAACACATATACTAGGCCCACATACCAAATTTGGGTCAAATCCGACCCCTCGTGAAGAAAATACGACGTCTCGTTCATCGTGACCAAACCTTTTCCTTAACGAAAATGTACCTACACTTTCTTTCCGACTTTCAAACCTTATATTCTTAGTCACGTTCTCACTTACGTGTCATGGTATAATGGGGTGTAACAATGTACATATTACTTTTGGGTTCAATTCCCTAATATTGCATGATGTGATTCTTTTTATAAGAATGGATGTACATAGTACTTTGGGTTCAATACCCTAATATTACATGAAATGATAATGCCTTGAGTTTTCTAAATGATAGTTAATTCATTTTATTCTAATGAGAGTCAGAGATGATTTAACTTGCATATGGTTGCTCATGATAGCTATTCGTGCAAGTGTTATATTCCTACATCACCGCGCCCCTCACTAGAGGGCCAACAATATTATATTATTCATCACGGGTTCAATTCATGGGACATTATATATATATATTTCATGGATTAGCTCTCATGACATGAGTAGATATGCTTATTGCGGGTCTAAAAGACTCATGCGGGTTCAACTCTCATGACATTACTTCGTGGACTAGCTCTCCATGATGCGGGTATCGTGTATAGATACTCATTGCGGGTCCACAAGACCTATGCGGGTTCAATTCCCACACGGGTTCAATTCTCATGAATAGGATTGCATAATGATTTTATGGGCAGGTGTCCCTGATCTTGACATGACTTGCATATTTTGAAGAGGTACAATTGACTCTCATTACTCTATTTTTATAAGGCACAGTGGACTTCCTATATTTAAAAGATACAGTTGATTTTATACGATTGAGAAAGTACATTTAGCTCTTATTCTTATATGACACAGTTGGATCTGGTATTTGATTTTCATACTTGTCTCTTCCATCTTTTGGTCAGTTAGATCTTATTTACTGTACTTTATGTTTACATACATAGTACATGTTGTACTGACCCCCTTCTCCGGGGGGCTGCGTTCATGCCCGCATGTTTTAGGTACTCAGTTGAGTGATCCGCGAGCTTAGGATCTCCACTCAGCTTTCAGTGAGATAGCTCCACTATTCCGGAGCTTGTCATGTTGGTACGGAGTTGTATTATGGTCTTATGTACATTTATGGGTACGGCGGAGCCTTGTCCCGTCATAGTTGTTGTCAAACTCTTAGAGGTCTGTATTCATATGTGGGATGGACTGGTGTAAATTTGTAGTTTCTTTTATTGTTATATATATAATGTCGGCCTTACCGGCTTTGCCTATTTCATTTGTTTTAAAAAAAGGAGTTATCTTTAGCTTCTGCTGGTTACATATGATGTATGGGTAGAAGGATGCCCAGGTAGGGCACCAGTCGCGGGCCCGGGATTCGGGTCGTGACACTCAATGTGATGATATTTTAGGGAAAGAACCAGAGGTGTATGCAGTGAATAAAGCAATCTTAAAAATCAAAGAGAGATTTATTGATCTTCCTAGAAAAAAAGAAGCTAACATTGAGAATGTTTCCAACATTCAGGATAACACTGGTTCAAGACAGTCAGCACTGTCTACCAACTGGATTGTGGAGTAAATTGCAAAAATCAACTCACAAATTGTTGAGATTGATACTGCTAGGGATGCCTTAGTAAAGGCCAGCGACCAGTTCTTATTGTTGCTTTCTTCCCAAAAAAGTGGAGATAATTCTATTGTACAGGAGACGGAAAGAACTGAGAGTTCTACTGCGGTGGATGTTGCTATACAAAGAGAAAAGGTTGTTGGAAGGAAAGTATTGCTGACAAGGCTAAGGCTAGCGCAGAAATTGAAGCTACAAGACATAGGGATAAAGCTGAAGTCGAAGCTTCCAGATAGAGAAAGGAGCAAGCAAAAAACATACAAAGGTAGAAAGCGGCTGGAAGCTACTACTGATGCATGACATGCAAGGGATATTTGCTGATACTATTTTGGCTGCTGCTGTTTTTGAATGTGGATTTCTTGGTTACTGTTTGGTTTGGATATTTGGGATGTAACTAACAATGATCTGACAATTTCTATGTTTTCGGTGATGTGGTTAAATGACTATTCTTTTTGTATTTCTCTAACCCTGTAAGAATGGTATATAAAAAAAATATATGATGTGTTTATATGTCATTACAGATTAAGGGGGAGCATTATTGTAATCATAGATGTTGGGACAACATCTTTGACATTACCGTAAGTCACTTGCACATAATATAATAGGTTTTGTGAAGAAAGGAAAAAAGAGGGAGAATGTTAATGTTGGTTTGGTGTTGTGACATTTTGCTCAACATATCATTTTTATTACTAAGTTAAAATCAGAAATGTTGAAAACATGTCTTGACATTCAGACCAACATTCTGTAAAACAGTTTTGCTTTACTTCACGGAACTAAAGCAAATATTGTGGAATTTTCACCACGATGGTAAAGTAAACTGGCAATGAGTTTTGGAGCTGATGAAAAATATGGGAAGATCAAGTCAAAGTTGTTGCTAAGCTTGGGGAACAAGTCCAAGAAGTTAGAGGATCTTGCTCCATAATCTTCTCCAACAAACCTTATCGGCTGCCCAACTTTCCCTCAACTTCTACAACGATTCAATGAGCTTTTCAAGGAAGACCTTCTACTAAAAATAGAGAGGCTGCATCAGTGAATTGAAATCTAGAAAAAGTTAGAAAAAATATCAAGAGAGATCTCTGATATACTCTTCAGAAAACTAGATCACAAGTCTTGCCTGAGTGTGTCGACAACATTCTGTCCAATATTATAATTGTTGCCCAGATTCTAGATTTGTTCTTTATTGAAGCAATTGTAAGAGATCTTGTCTATGTCTATTTATGTAAATTTTGCAGGCAGAAGTCATCTGTGACTTAAACTTTTTAATTCCTTTTGTATTATCTTGTAATATTGTAAAAGAAGGCATTTATTAAATTGTATATAAATATATACAATACTTTAGGTCACTGACCGTCCAGATTATATAATCAATATAACCTATATAAATATTAAACTTCTGTGTTCTTTATTTTTCCGCTGCATTTACTCTAGTTTTTATGCTTTATCGAAGTGTTGCCACTTGTGACAGACGACATTATCGCTGACATTTGCAAACTATATTAGCATTCAATTTTATTTTACTTTCAGTTTGTCTTTTATTGTTTCATAGTATACCCCTAGGACCTAACACAAAATGTTACACATATCTCTTATATTGGACCCCACTCCTAGTTAATTAACTATACACACTATTAAATTCAGGATCTCAATTCACTTAAATCTCGTTGACTTGTAAAACTTTCTTTTACTCAATGTCATAATTCTTATAATATGACACTAGTTCGTAGCCTCATTGGGGATATGCAATTATTATAATTAATCCCCGTCGTCGTACTGTTAAATCCAAAATTATTTCGGGACCACATCATTTTATATACTAACTTTCTTATCAGTATATGCAAGTATAATGTAAATTTCCTGGGGTTCGGGTCCACTTGTCCACGTCTATGTGCTCAAATCATTACCCAAAAATATGGGGTGTTACACGATTATGACGAAACCTTTTCACCTGTTGCGAAAATTAAGTCCATTCGAATTTTGCTTGCAATAGATACATACTATGATTATGACATTTGACAAATGGATGTTAAAACTGTCTTCCAATGGTAACATAATTGAGGATGTGTATATCATACAACCAGAGGGATTTACATCTAAGACTAAGCCCAAAGCAGTATGCAAGCTACAGAAGTCTATTTATGGACTTAAGTAAGCCTCAAGGAGTTGGAATATTTGCTTTGACAAAGCAATCAAATCGTTTGATTTGTTAGAAGCAAAGAATATCCATATGTTTATAGTAAACGCGAGGATGAGAGTATTGTTTTCATTGTTATATATGTAGATGACATATTAATAATTAATAAGATTCTCATGCAACCGGTCAAGGAATGATTATCAATCACCTTCATGATGAAGGACTTGGGTGAAGCCTGCTATATTCTTGGAATTAGAATCTACAGAGATATACCTACTAGATTGTTGGGGTTGTCACAGTCCGTATACAAGACAAAATGCTAAGCCGATTTTATATGGAAAACTCCAAGAAAGGAGGTATTCCTATGGGTCAAGACATCAAGTTATTAAAGAAGGATAGTCATTTTACTGTTACAGAACATGAACGCATGAAGAGGATCACATATGCTTCAGCTATAGGATCAATCATGTATGTCGTTACTTGTACGAGGCCAGATATGGCCTATGCACTTAGTATGACTTGCAAATTCCAGTAGAATCATAGGAAAGGACACTAGAAAGAAGTCAAGAGTATTCTTAAGTATCTTAGACGAACTAAAGAATATTTCCTAGTCTATGGTGGACAAGAGAAGCTACTCGCTACTGGGTACACTGATGCTAGATTCTAGACAGATCTTGATGACTTCAAGTCTTTGTCACGACCCGACCCGGGCGCGGCGGTGCCCTACTGCACCGGCACTCAGTATACATCAGAGAATAGCATCGGAACATACACAACACATAAACATGTTTAGACAATAATCATCACAGGCTAGCCGATAAGGCCGCCTTCCATAAAATATATATAACCAAAAGTAAAACAGTACAACTTTGTTCTTACAGCCCAAACCACAAACGTGACTACAGACCTCTAGGAATAACAACTGTGGCGGGAGAGGGCCCCGCCATACCCCTGAATGTACATAATATCTACAACATCAGGGAAAACCGTACCAAAAATACAAGCCTCCGGAGAAATGGAGCTTCTGACACCTGATCAGTGATCATAAGAATGAGGATCCACCACCTGCTTACCCCTACCTGCGGCATGAACGCGGCCAGGAAGGGTCGTTACACAATATGTACTAAGTATGTAAAATCGAAAAATCGTAATTACATCATAAGTCTAAAACAAAGCGGAGACATGTATGATAATCAAATTCTGATCTTGTGCCTTACTAACAATGAGAGTAAATAAAAGTATACTTACTACATAAACAAAAATAGGAGGCTCACGATCAGCGGGGCCACCCGCATGATGTCATTAAGCAATCCTACTCCTGGGACTATTTCACCCGCAAGGGTCGTGTGGACCCGCATGAGGTATTCCTCGCATAGGACTGGTCCGCCCCGCATAGGACTATTTCACCCGCATAAGCCCTTATGGACCCGCATGAGGTATTCCTCGCATCATGGGTAGCAAATCCACGGAATATGCAAATGCCACAAACCCGGGGAATGGCCCCGTAATGAATAATATACCACTAGCACAAACCGGCTATCATACATAGCATAAGCATTACCGGCTTATCATACATAACATAAGCACTACCGGCTTATCATACAATATATAAGCAAGTTAAGAAATCCCCTAACTTCTTATTAGTCTTGTTCATATACACTCTCATTTTAGTTTACTTAAGGCACTAACATGTCTTTATAAAAATCCGGGAATTTAACCCAAAGTACTACATACTTCTACTCTTTTAAAAACGACTCCTTTTCATATAAAACTTCCAAGATACTAATAACCGTAGTATCAAGTCACAACTACTTTTAAAGACAAGTCACAATACCTTTTAGAAATATAATTAGGCTTCTAAATCAAGTGACTCATTTTCTTTTAAAACCTTAGGCAATTGATGCCTTAAAATCAATTTGCCTTTCATAAATTCAAGTCATTTATCCTTACTTATTTTACTTAGAGTAAATCTCGCTTTTTAACTTTCCATAAAGCTAATATAACCAACTTCCCATAAAGTCGTTATATTAACTTTATACATTAGTCAATTACATTTTCCTATATCCATGGGACTTATACGTTTAAAACGAAACAAGTATCATATATTTTAAAACACTTCAAGTCCCTTAACTTTGAAAACTAAGACATCCTTACTACTTTTAAACAAATGAGTTAATCCCCTAACTTAACCGACTTGGACAATCTTAAAACAAGTAAAGGATATCAAAGTCTTGTACGTCTACCGTACTATATAGGTACAACTATTCATGCTCAAGAGATAGGAAAATTCCACATACCTCTTCGGGTCAATCCACTCGCTAAGTCCAATATACCGCACGTAGTATGTCAACCTATAAGGACCATAATACGTCTATTAACTTCTTACTTCAAACGTAGAATATAATAAGTGCAAAGTCACTAAATTCTACGGAAAATCGGACAACACTTCCTTTGTTTCTACATACTTTACCACCTTTTTCAAGGCCCGAATTCAATAACCAAACATGCCACATTTAAGGCCCAACAATGTAGTTAACAATAGGGGATTACACGCCTACTAGACGTGTAAAATTCCGCCCCACAATTGATATCAAACTAGTACAAACTACAAGGTAAATTCGGCAACTTGAGATACAACAACACCAATTCTTATCCAATTTCCTTTTCAATCCAAGTTGTTTAGTATAACATGATATCAAGTTGCAATCGATTATAACTACTACAATCTTCAAGTAAGTAACATGTGACAATTTTAATTAACGACCAAATTGTAATCCAACTTCAAATGGCTTATATGTCATTTCGGTTAAACTACTGACAATCCATATCACTTATCAATCTTCAACACATATACTTCATGCTAGTAAAAATGTAAGGCTAACAACAATATATAATCTTGTAACACTTTAAGAGAACAAGATAGTATTGTACTCCTAGAGGTCTGTAGACAGCTGTGGGGTGGTTGTATGTACATCTGTTTTGGTTTGCGACGTTGCTCTACTCTGTATTGGGATGTTCCCGGATATACTTGTTGTTATCTAGTGGCAGCCTTGTCGGCTTGCTTGTATATATTGTGTTGGTTAATTGCGACTCCCTCGGGAGACAAGTTCATTCACGTGTAAGTGCCTTGTCACGCCTCGTGGGCGGGTTATCATTCTGATGTTATCTTTGCGAAATTTCTATAAATCTCGGTATTAAATAGATTAAGTGTGACAGGTCAGTAATGACGTCCAATTAGGACGTTTAGTCGCGGCCGTCGGGTCGGGTCGTGATAGAAGTGGTATCAGAGCAGTTAGTCCTCGGAATGTCTACAGATCGTGTCTAGTAGATTCGTGTGTATGGATATGTTGTGCACCATACCTATATGCAGGAGGCTGCCGGATATTTAGAATTAGTTTCTACTTTTTCATCTCGTAGATCGTGCAATAGAGTTATGTCATTAGGATAACCCCCCCTCTTCCTAATAATTATTGTGGTTGCAGCTATGTCTCGAAAGACAGCGACAGTGGCTCGAAAGGGAAAATCAGAGTTATTCGGACTTGACTTGGTGCATCAAGCCATAAGGGAAGTGAAAGAGTTTGAAGAGAAGTATGATGACCAAGTTTGGAGGTACTAGGTCCACGCCAGGTAAGGTAACTCTTCAGAATATTCTATATACTGAATAAGGGATGGTATCGTCAAGGATTGGGACCAGGAGCAATGTCCGAGGTTACGTATGTATACTAGAATATGTTGGAATTATGAAAAGTACGACAAGTAAGAAATAAGTGAATAAGTGTTAAAAGAAGTGGAGTTGCTTACAATTACGAGTAGTGAAGAGATCACTTTCAGACCATGAGGTGTCGACTTGTGAAATGAATTGCAGTAGTCTCTATCTTACGAATTGGTATTCTGTTATGCTACGTTATCTGCTCTATAGTTACAGAGATTGAACTTTTCCTTCCAAAGATAGAAAATGAAGCTTACCTACTTTTTTCTCCTTCATACCTTTAATTAAATGTTGAGCTCTAATTGTTAGAATCTGTGACGATTTTATGGTATACCATGTTGCTGGACTATGTGAAGGTAGGAAACTGCAAAAGAACATTGTTCTCAGGTAAGAATAAGAAGAGGCTATTACTTCCGGAATAATAAGATTGATATAAGGGGATGAAAGTATTTTTCCTATTGGTGTATAGTTGTGCCAGGCATTTTAAATATCGTAAAGAGTAGTGTTCAGCGCACACAAAAAATGGGGGGTTGAAAAAGCAAAGCAAGGACGTGCAGCGAACCTCTGGAGTTCATATTTTCAGTTAAGAAGTTATTTGAAGGATTGGTAACCAAAGTATGCATTCATGCACAGTTTCAATGCATTAGTTCACGCAGAATGCTAAGATGAGGCTATTTGGTGTCACGACCCGTTCCGGGGCCCGTGACTGGTGCCTTACCCCGGGCACCCTAGTGATACAACATCAGAGTAATCAGCGGAACATAAAACGATACAAGACATATTATAAAATATGAAACAATAATCTGAGAAAAACTTGCCTTTGGCGTATATATAAATAACAACCTTTTCAACATGAGCAGTTTAATCCTTTTTACAAACCACACTTGTGATTACTACGGACCTCTAAGAAATGATCGACAACGATGGCGGGACGGGGCCCGCCATACCACGAATGTAAATACCTACAACGCGAGGACTATACGGCTGATAAGCCTCGGAGAAGCGGAGCTTTCCCAATATTGACGTGACCACTAGGCGAGGATCGGCGGTAGTGTACCTTTTCTGCGGCATGAGCGGCCCGAAGGAGGTCGATCTGGTACCAAGTATGTGGCGAAAATCGTAAATGAAATCATAGTAGTCTATAAAAGCAGGAGACATGTATGATAACCAAACTACGATTCCTGATAGCGATCATGTCAAGTCGGGGACTCGCGCGCCGAAGTCATCACAATAAAACCGTGCGGGGTAAATGCGAAGGCATAGCCGACTACTAAGACCCCAGTACCACAAATGCCATAAAGCGTATCACGAGGTCTTTCTAGACCGCACCACGTAATCGAAGGCGGCCACTCGCGCGGTATCAGGCGCGTCTATTCACTGGAACTCTCGCGACTCGCATAGGTCACCTGCGGACCGCGTGAGGTATCCCTCGAATCATGGTCCCAGACCGCTGAGGTATACCACGCGTCGGCGACAACCCCGGTATCCGCTGAGGCTCCGCGACCGCGTAGTCTCAAAAGACCGCATAGTCTCAGCGGACCGCGTAGGGAATCCCCGCGTCGGGCTAAACACCGGAATGATCAATCCTGGAGCTACTCTGCGCTCGCGTAGTCACGAGGACCGCATAGGCCGTATAGACCCGCGTCGGGTGGCAAGCCCTCGGTATAATAAGTCGAAGGGGTATGTGATACAATAACGATCTAGCGGGCTTAACGCGTTTAACAGCGTAAGCCTGACAAGAATGACCCTTTACATCACGATCACACGAGATACTAACACAAGTAGCATCCTAACGTGTTTACTTATCACATCAACAAGAAAGTATTTACAAGGCTATCTCGAACCAACACAATCAAGTTATTCACACAAGGTACTTTATGCTAACAAGTTGGGTATCTATCCCTAAAGTACTTCATACATTAAATCTTTTAAAAGATCCGTTGCTTTCACATAAGTCACCTGATACGTAGTATAAAATAGAGTATTGCTTTTTTAATTAAACCAAAACATTTACCTTTGTAAAATCAAGTAACAACATTATTTTCCAAGCGTCGAGTTTGCCTAATTTCAAATGTTCACGTTTCTTATTTTAGAAAGGTTTAAGTAGTTCATAGTCTTATTCATTTAAGAATATAATTCTCTTTTAAACAATCGAAACATAAGCCTTATATGTGAGTAGGATATTCTTGTTTATAACAATCTTATTCTGTGTAGTGATCTAGGAAATATCATTTTGTCTCTTAGCTTACATGCGGATGGAAGTTTCTCTTGGTTTTAATAATACTTAATTAGTCAAAACATTTCCTTTTATTAACTGCGGTGGTTTGTCGATACATTACGATTTCGAAATCGATAAAACATTCTTAAGTAGTTATACCTAACTTCCCGTAAAGCTAGTATAACTCTTAAGTTTTTCAAAAACCAAGTATTACTTCTTCTTTCAAAATGATTCAAAAATCTTTTGAAATACTTCAAGTTCTTTATTAACACATAACAAGCGATTATAGTTCAAATCGATTTACCTTTTAAAGACCATAGTATTTTCGTACCAACGTAAAATTTATAACCAACTTCCCATAAAGCGTTATAACACTTTATGTTTTAGACAATCAAATACATTTAACACGTATGCGTCTGGTACTACATAGTTACACACATATCATGCTAGAAGAGATAGGAAGAGGTTCACATACCTCGCGGCGAGTATCGACTAATAGCAAAGCGCTCAGTACTTCAAACCGTCGGCTACTCCTTGGCGGAAGATCGCGCCATCGTAGTACTTGACTATAAGGCCACAGCGCTTATTAACATTTATATCCGCCGTAGAACATCCTACGAGAAAATTAGCGACCTCCCCACATGGCGGCGTAAATCTCTCCTCTATCGGTAGGCTATCGAAGCCAACCGGGGGTTCAATCATCTAACCGGGCGTGCACAATTCTACCTCGCGAAAAGCTACACAAGTCTCTTGTAATACTCTATGTAAAAGCGATTCGATTACTCTTCTTTGAAAAGATTTCTTATTATTGGGCTTAAGTCCAAAGACATTGCAAACAACGTTCAGATTCTATATATATAGTATACTTCAACTATATGGTCTAACAATCATGTAATTTCCAATTACTGATAGAGGACAAGATATTTACCTCGATAAGCCCGTAATTATCAGAGTATAAAGTCGATCCTGGGCAATCGTTTAGCTCGACTCAGTGCGCTCCAACCCGCTCCAAACTACCCTTAGAAGTTCTAACCAACCTACATACTACTCGACTAACCATGGAGATTTTCCCTAGGGTTTCGGTTTGGTATTGTGGGAAGTATAATAGTATAATTGGGCTTTTGTAAGGTATGACCTTAGAATACAACAAGGTATACGGCTAAGGTAATTTGGGCATTATAACAATACTTTTGAGAGTATTTCTACCAAGAGGGGGTATATACGAGACAACACCACAAGGGTGTATACCTCGGCCTACCCACTAGGGGTACTCTCGGCGAGGGTGGGAGGGGCTCTCGGCCAAAGTGCCAACTCAAAGGGGAGAGGGGTGTTGGGCGAAAACACCACGCAAGGGAGGAGGATTTTTAACACTTAGGAAATATTTGGAATGGATGAAGAAGTCTTCCGAGGGGTATTTATAGGTCTAGCAAAGGCCAACCAAGGCGAATCATGCCAAGTGCATAGCAAGTGTAGGGCGAGATCTTGCCAAGTGCACCTAACCAACTAACACACAAAATATCCTACCTACTACTTGACAAAATTGTCACCAAATCGTCGAGCCAACCGCCCGCTCCGTGATGAGAGGGTGACAAGTGTCGCCCTCGTTGGTCAAAATGTTTCGTCTCTCGGAAAAATCCGCAAAAATTAAAAATGACATAGCGGAAATTCCCCTACGAAATTTGTGAAAGCGTTTAGTCGGCGACTCTAAGCGGGTGTTGTGAACAAAATAAATTCGGCCAAGCCACTTTACACTTCAAAAATTTTCTCGTGCGTCCTTACGTACATACTGCGGAAATACGGGTATAACATTCTCCTCCTAGAAACATTCGTCCGAATGTTCCTTCTAAATCTCAAAACAAGCGCGGTATAGTCCTCATTTGCTATACTTACGAAAACAATCACGCCGCGTAGCCCGCGGAACCAACTTGCGCCAAAATACTTACCTCGAGTCCACGAGAAACACCTCTAACATCACCACAAACACCTCTCTCAGGTCTAAAATATACTTCATTCGCACGCCTCTTTACAAAGAAATGATACCACTTTTGTCACTTTGCGCGAGTTCACTCGGCGACCCGACAAATGATGCCGGGCTGCGTCGATCCACGGTGGCGTACACTCGAACTCTTACCACATTTAAATCTGCTTGATTTCCAAAACTCGAGGTTACTATCTCTAACGTGGTCATCGTTAGCGGGAACACTCTGGATGGATCTCGATACTTTCCAAACATAACAATCTGAAAAGGCCGGACGTCTTGCCTCCCAGTCGGGCGGCAAAGCTAACATATAGGCAATCGGCCTATTCTTCACATGAACTTAAAAGGCCCAAAACAACTCGGGCTAAGTTTCCTCTGTTTTCAAAGCTCGTCACGCAATCCGGGGTGGTACTTTCAAGAAGACCGGCCGTCGGCACGAACTCTGGCGTCGTCGCCGATTTTTCCATACGATTTCTGCGGTGCGAACTTAACTAGACAAAACACCGCTATCCACGGTCTGTGGAACAAGCTGAACAGTATGCGAACGCGCCAACATCGAACCACTCGGCCGGCAACTTACACATCCGCCCTACAAGGCTTTATAAGGCGACATCGAACAACGAAATGGTAGCTTAAACACTCCTCCACGAGGAGACAACAATCTCGCAACTACCACGAAATTCAACCAGCGAGGCGAATGCGGTCTGAGACTACTTTGAGTTCTTAACACATGCTTGGCAAAGCTTCCGGAAACAAAAACAGTAGTAACACAGGCTCCACATGCGACATAAGGTGAAGGTAGGCACCGTGCGACCTTACAACCTTTACGATATAACAACTTGAGTACATGGTCTGGCCAGAAAAACCGACGGGCTGCCCCGTCGGCCCGACCAGCTGGTCGACGCATCCACGAACTTCGTCTGTTGGTTAACTAATCTTGGGCCTAACACCCTCGTGACCCGCGCGGCGGGACCACGCGGCCCGACCCGCTGACAAGCGGCGCGGGTTGACGCGCGCCTCAACGACCGGCTCTCGCGTAAAACACTTGCTCCCGGTCGGAACAACTTTTCTAATCACGTTACGAAAACCTGGCGGTCTTCTTAGCTCGACTACCCCGCTTTCATTCCACACTACTCGGGGACTTATCGCTGATATATCTCGCGTACTAAGCACTCGATAAGGATCAAGCATAACACTACGCTTTACTCGAGATGGCGCACCTGCAAGGTCTCTGCGTAGAACTCTAAGGCTCGCGCCTGCATCCCCCAAATCTTACTCGGTTAAACAACCGCGATCTAATCCTGACTAACACTGCTATCGAGAACATAGCACTTAAGGTATACTCGCTTATCACGTAAACAAAACTCTAGAGGTTAAAGATATATCTATATCTCTTGCTTCACTCCTTAGTCGTTCTAATCAAACACCGCGCGTGAGGCGCATAGCTAGGGAAGATGGCGACTACCACCGATCTGAAGGCTAAGTCCTCCTGCAAGGACATTATCGACATCGGACCACGGCGGTCGTAGGTGCAACAAGTACCCGACTAAAGGCGACATTCCGGGATGGCGTGCATCGCAGTGAGCGGAAGCCACGGAGTTACGACGACTCCTGCGCACCCGAGCGTCACGAAATCCGTGGAAGACCACTGCTGCCTGGCGGAGTGCATATCTAATCTCTTTGGTGAGGTGACTCGCCTCGAAAGTTACCAAAGGACCTTCTTTGCTCTGGCCCGCCTGCTGTCGCTGTTAACGCGTCGATCTCTACGTTCTCGGCTGCTGCGCATAAGCGTCTGAGCCATGCTCAAGCCCAATGAAGAATTACTCTTGCCTGACCCTCTTTTAGATAGTCCTCGAGACTCGCGATGCGTCGGTATACTCTCTGGTAGCCAAATCCATAGCTAATGTGAGGTTGTCTCTTGGCGATCTATATTCTCTGTTCGATCGTGGGGTGAAGGTTCAAATATCATGGCGCGATGAGCGCTGCTTGGCCGTACTAAACTCTGCTGGGGCTAGTGGCGTCGCGAGAACTCCCGAAGAAGCACTACCTAGGTAATGATTGGGCTGTGCCTCGCCACCTCTGAACTCTGCTCGCGGCTCCGCCGGTGCGCGCCTCACTGGGCGGGTTGCCTACGCGGAGGCATAGCGGTGAGGGAAAGAAATACGTCGGAGGGTCGACTTACAACCACGACTCTGAGGCACGATCTCGAGTGAGAAGAATTAGAAACCAATCCTAAATATCCTATAGCCTCACGATTATTGGTGTGGTGCGCACGCGATGTCGAACTCTCTTGGATCTGATGCGTAGACACTTTCCAGAGGATTAAGCGCTCACGATACCACTTTTGTCACGACGTTCGGGCGTGGTAGTGCCTACCGGGCACCCTAGTGATACAACATCAGTGTCGGCGGAACATAAAGCGATCTGAGACATATTATAAAATATGAAACAATAATCGAGAAAAACTTGCCTTTCGGCGTATATATAAATAACAACCTTTTCAACATGAGCAGTTTAATCCTTTTTACAAACCACCTTGCAGCGATACTACGGACCTCAGAAATGATCGACAACAATGGCGGGACGGGGCCGCCGTACCACGAATGTAAATACCTACAGCGGCGGGGACTATACGTGATAAGCCTCGGAGAAAGCGGAGCTTTCCCAATGATTTGTGACCACTAGGCGAGGATCGGCGGCGGTGTACCTTTTCTGCGGCGTGAGCGCGGCCCGAAGGAGTCGATGCTGGAGTACAGTATGTGGCGAAAATCGTAAATGAAATCATAGTAGTCTATAAAAGCAGGAGCATGTATGATAGCAAACTACGATTCCTGATAGCGATCGTGTCAAGTCGAGGACTCGCGCCCTCGAAGTCGTCCTGATAAAACCGTGCGGGGTAAATGCGAAGGCATGGCCACTACTAAGACCCCGGTACCACAAATGCCATAAAGCGTATCACAAGGTCTTTCTAGACCGCACCGTAATCGAAGCGGCCCGCGCGCGCGATATCAGGCCAGCGTCTATTCACGGAACTCTCGCGACTCGCATGGGTCCTGCGGACCGCGTGAGGTATCCCTCGAATCATGGTCCCCGGACCGCTTTGAGGTATACCAGCGTCGAGGCGACTTAACCCCGGTATCGCGCAGGCTCCGCGACCAGCGTAGTCTCAAAAGACCGCGTAGTCTCAGCCGGACCGCGTAGAATCCGCGTCGGGCTAAACACCGGAATGATCAATCACGGAACTCTGGCGCTCGCGTAGTCACGAGGACCGCGTAGGCCGTATAGACCGCGTCGAGGGTGGCAAGCCCTCGGTATAATAAGTCAAAGGGTATGTGATACAATAACGATCTGCGGGCTTAACGTTTAACAAGCGTAAGCCTGACAAGAATGACCACTTACATCACGATCACACAGATACTAACACAGTAGCATCTAACGTGTTTACTTATCACATCAACAAGAAAGTATTTACAAGGCTATCTCGAACCAACCAATCGAGTTATTCACACAAGGTACTTTATGCTAACAAGTTGGGTATCTATCACTAAAGTACTTCATACATTAAATCTTTTAAAAGATCCGTTGCTTTCACGTAAGTCACCTGATACGTAGTATAAAATAGAGTGGTATCTTTTTAATTAAACCAAAACATTTACCTTTGTAAAATCAAGTAACAACGTTATTTTCCAAGCGTCGAGTTTGCCTAATTTCAAATGTTCACGTTTCTTATTTTAGAAAGGTTTAGTAGTTCATAGTCTTATTCATTTAAGAATATAATTCTCTTTTAAACAATCGAGAAACATAAGCCTTATATGTGAGTAGGATATTCTTGTTTATAACAATCTTATTCTGGTAGTGATCTAGGAAATATCATTTTGTCTCGTCTTAGCTTCATGCGGATGGAAGTTTCTCTTGGTTTTAATAATACTTAATTAGTCAAAACATTTCCTTTTATTAGCAGCTGCGATGGTTTGTCGATACGTTACGATTTAGAAATCGATAAAACATTCTTAAGCGTTATACCTAACTTCCCGTAAAGCTAGTATAACTCTTAAGTTTTCAAAAACCAAGTATTACTTAACTTCAAAATGATTCAAAAATCTTTTGAAATACTTCAAGTTCTTTATTAACACATAACAAGCGGTTATAGTTCAAATCGATTACCTTTTAAAGACCATAGTATTTTCGTACCAACGTAAAGTATTATAACCAACTTCCCGTAAAGCGTTATAACACTTTATGTTTTAGACAATCAAATACATTTAACACGTATGCGTCTCGTACTACATAGTTACACGTATCATGCTAGAAGAGATAGGAAGAGGTTCACATACCTCGCGGCGAGTATCGACTAATAGCAAAGCGCTCAAGTACTTGAGCCGTCGGCTACTCCTTGCGGAAGATCGCGCCATCGTAGTACTTGACTATAAGGCCACTGGCGCATTAACATTTATATCCGCCGTAGAACATCCTACAGAAAATTCGTGACACCCATGACAGCGTAAATCTCTCTCTATCGGGTAGGCTATCGAAGCCAACGAGGGGTTCATACATCTAACGGGCGTGCGCAATTCTACCTGCGGAAAAGCTACACAAGTCTCTGTAATACGGTCCTATGTAAAAGCGATTCGATTACTCTTCTTTGAAAAGATTTCTTATTATTGAGCTTAAGTCCAAAGACATTGCAAACAGCGTTCGATTACATATATATAGTATCTTGACTATATGGTCTAACAATCATGTAATTTCCAATTACAATAGAGGACAAGATATTTACCTCGATAAGCCCGTAATTATCAGAGTATAAAGTCGATCTGGGCAATCGTTTAGCTCGACTCGTGCGCTCGACCCGCTCCAAACTACCTTAGAAGTTCTAACCAAACACATACTACTCCGACTAACCATGGAGATTTTCCCTAGGGTTTCGGTTTGGTGGTAACGGGAAGTATAATAGTATAATTGGGCTTTTGTAGGTATGACCTTAGAATACAACAAGGTATACGGCTAAGGTAATTTGGGCATTATACGATACTTTTGAGAGTATTTCTACCAAGAGGGTATATACGAGACAACACCACAAGGGGTGTATACCCCTCGACTACCCAGTAGGGGTACTCTCGGCCAAGGGGTGGGGAGGGCTCTCGGCCAAAGTGCCAACTCAAAGGGGAGAGGGGTGTTGGGCGAAAACACCACACAGAGGAGGAGGATTTTTAACACTTAGGAAATATTTGGAATGGATGAAGAAGTCTTCGAGGGGGTATTTATAGGTCTAGCAAAGGCCAACCAAAGGCGAAGATCATGCCAAGTGCATAGCAAGTGTAGGGCGAGATCTTGCCAAGTGCACCTAACCAACTAACCACAAAATATCCTACCTACTACTTGACAAAATTGTCACCAAATCGTCGAGCCAACCGCGCTCCGTGATGAGAGGGTGACAAGTGTCGCCCTACCGTTGGTCCAAAATGTTTCGTCTCTCGGAAAAATCCATAAAAATTAAAAATGACATAGCCGGAAATTCCCTACGAAAGGCGTGAAAGCGTTTCGTCGAAAAACGACTCTAAACGGGTGTTGTGAACAAAATAAATTCGGCCAAGCCACTTTACACTTCAAAAATTTTCTACGTACGTCCTTACGTACATACTCTGGAAATACGGGGTATAACATTTGGTCTCGTGGAACCAAAGGTTAAAAGATAGAAGAAGCTCATAATACCTCGCTTAATTTGTGTAAGGGGTGATCTTCTAAGTACTAATCTTACCGAGCATCCAAATGGAGGAATATGGTTATGGTGGAAGCCTCGTCTCTATGAAGTAGATATTAAGTTGTACAGAATAATTGATGTACTGCGGGGTAACACATAGGGGTACAAAGAAAAGTTTTCATATGACCTTGGTGAATGCGTTTAATGATGTGGCTCTTAAAAAGGAACTGTGGATAGATATTGGAAGGTTACATGGCCAGATACAAGGACCATAGGCAATAATGAGTGATTTCAACTGGGCATTAAAATGGAATAGAAGAGTGAAGTGTCATGTCGCTAAGACTGAGATAAGAGATTTTAAGTAGTAGGTAGCGGATTATCGTGAAATGAGTGGCAAGCAGGGTGTATAACAACACTTACTAATTAAGAATGATATGATAACCTACATGCTTCTAAGGTGCCTTTCATGAAACCAAGCCTATATGAACATTCTCTTGGGTTAATTGGATGAGAAGTAGGCATAAAGACTTAGTATAAGTTCAGATACTTTAAATAGGTGACGGTTGAATCCTGAATTTCTACAGACCATAACAGAAGGATAGAAAACAGATAAGAGAGGTACAAAGATATAGATGAATTCAACGAAGTTGTCATGCCCCGAACCTCGGGCCCGTGACTGGTGCCCTACCTGGGCACCCTTCTACCTTAACAACACAAGTAAACTGCGGAAATTAAATAACACCTCATTTTTTTTTAAAACCAACATACGTCTGAGGCAAAGGCGACAAGCACGCCATAATATACATAAACAAAAGACCTTACACTGCATGTAGGTCAATCCTACGTATGAATCTGGACCTGCAAGAGTTTCTGCAATATGGCGGAATGAGGCCCCGTAGTACCATGCAGTACAAAAGCATGTCTTGAAGGAACTATACCAAAAGATAAACTCTGAGCGGAGGAGCTATCCAAAAACTACGAGCGGTCCTACACTGCGGATCACCAAGCTGCATTACCTAAACTGCGGCGTGAGCGGCCCGAAGGAGGTCGATCTGAAGAATGTACCAAGTATGTGAAGCGATGAAATCGTAATGAAATCATAACGATCTAAACAAAGCGGGAGACATGTATGATAGCGACCTACGATTACCTGATACATAGCGATCATATCAAGTCGGGGGCGCGTGCCTCAAAGTCACTACTCGAATATAACTATGGGTCTCGCCCGTAATATCAACCATGCGTGGAATCCTTTCTCGCGCGTGATCCGTGATATAACAATATAACGCGATAAGCATATCGAGTATCCTCGTGGTCGCGTGCCGGAATCCCGCGTCGTATAAGCATGACCATGGGGTATACAAAAATCAGAATCAAACCCGCTCACGTGCCGGAATCCAACATCGTATAAGCGTGTCGAAGGGTATCCCTCGTGGTCGCGTGCCGGCATCCCAATCGTGAAGCGTGACCATAGGGTATCCTCGCGATCGCGTGCCGGCGTCCACGTCGTATAAGCATGACCGTAGGGTAACACAAACAAATCAGGAATCTAACGACTCACGGTCACGTGCCCCGAGAATCCGCGTCGTATAAGCGGGTCGAGGTATCCTCGTGGTCGCGTGCCGGAATCCACATCGTATAAGCGTGACCGTGGGGTAACACAAATAATGGAAGCATGCGGTGGAATCCCACATCGCTGCAGTGCGTCGAGTAAACTTCTGACAAGACGGTGACCCTCCAGGTAAGTCGCAAGCGTAATAAAACATAATGCTTGTACTCGAATGCTATCACCCGGACACGTTGGCAATTCTCGATTAAACAAGCCAAAGTACTTATCAAGGCACCCGTAGAATAATTCTCGATTAAACAAGCCAAAGTACTTATCAAGGCACCCGTAGAATAATTCTCGATTAAACAAGCCAAAGTACTTATCAAGGCACCCGTAGAATAATTCTCAATTAAGCGGGCCAAAGTACTTATCAAGGCACACGTAGAATAATTCTCAATTAAGCGGACCAAAGTACTTATCAAGGAACACATAAAATAATTCTCAATTAAGCAGGCCAAAGTACTTATCAAGGCACACGTAGAATAATTCTCAATTAAGCGAGCCAAAGTACTTATCAAGGCATACGTAGAATAATTCTCAATTAAACATGCCAAAGTACTTATCAAGGCACATAGAATAATTCTCAATTAAACAAGCCAAAGTACTTATCAAGGCACCCGTAGAATAATTCTCAATTAAACAAGCCAAAGTACTTATCAAGGCACACGTAGAATAATTCTCAATTAAGCGGGACAAAATACTTATCAAGGCCTTGCGTAGAATAATTCTCAATTAAGCGGGCCAAAGTACTTATCAAGGCACACGTAGAATAATTCTCAATTAAACATGCCAAAGTACTTATCAAGGCACATAAAATAATTCTCTATTAAGCGGGCCAAAGTACTTATCAAGGCACACATATAATAATTCTCAATTAAACATGCCAAAGTACTTATCAAGGCATACATAGAATAATTCTCAATTAAACATGCCAAAGTACTTATCAAGGCACACATAGAATAATTTTCAATTAAACAGGCCAAAGTACTACGTACGTACATTCTTTTCAAAGACTCATTTTTATGTAAAACCCCAAGATACTAACACCCGTGGTATCAAGGTGTGTCTATTTTTCAAAGTAAGTTACTACACTTTTAGAAAACTCATTTCAAAGCTTGGAATCAAGTAACTTCAAATTTTCACAATCTAGGCAACTTATGCCTAATAATCAAAATAGACAACTTTCTTAACCTTCCATAAAGCCGTTATAACCAACTTCCCATAAAGCCGTTATAACCTTTTTAGTTTTAGACATATTCATTCCTTTTTATAACCAAGAGACTTATACTTAATACCAAGTATCACATACTTACAAATCAAGTTTCTTCTACTTAAATCATGTCATTTCTCTTCTTTTAAAACAATTAAGTAAATCACTCCTTTGACTCCCCTAAAGTCATTATAACAACCCTTAGGTTTTGGAACTAAGGCACTAGCCAAAATATTTGGAAACCCCTTCCTTTTCAAGACTCTATGTACTTCAAGAAAAATACTTTCACTTTTAAGAATCCAAACTCCACTAAGGAAATGGATTATACAACTTACAATTTAAACATCAAAGTACAATCAAGGAAGTACATAGAACAAATTCTATTTTAGGCAATCCAAATACAACGAGGAATGGATCGTTTAAGGAGTAGGACATACTTTCTTTATCTTAAGGAATCATGCTAGAAGAGGAGATAGTTCACATACCTTTTAGGCTAAATCCACAAGCTAAGCGAATCGCCGTGCGTAGAAGTGTCAACCTATAATGGTCACAACAAGACTATCGACTTATAGTCTCTAGCATTAGAATAACACTAAGTATCTGATCTACAATTCTACGGAAAATTGGCGGCACTTCCTTTTTCTACTCACTTTGCCACCTTTTTCAAGGCGAATACAATAACCAACACGCCACGTTTAAGGCTCAAAACAACAAGCGAACCAAAGGGGATTACACGCGCAATGTCGTGTAAAATTCCGCCCCACAATTAATACGAAGTAGTCAGTATTCAAGCCGTTCTCGACGACAACAACTCAACACAAGTCCTTTCAATTCTTTTTCAATTCCAAGTTCTAAGGTCTAACATGTTATATAGCCATAAACAACTTAACAACTACAATTTCCCTCTTTATACAACATCGTGACTTAAACTAATAATCGACTTGAATTGTAATCTTAAAGCTAACCATGCTAGTTTTCGGATTAGGGTTCCAATAGCCAATAAACTTATCCAACTTCATACTATATAACTAATGCTTGATAATATCCATAGCTACAACAATAAGTAAGTCTTAACTACTAAAACGACAAAATTTATACCTTTATAAGCCCTTAAAATTTCCGAGATTCAAAGTCGCGCCTTAGCAATTCTTAGCTCCTTTCCTTAGGTTCCAATCCGCTCCAAGCACTCCTTAGAAGCCTATGAAGAACTCATCTTCAAGTTCCAACTTCAAAGTTGAAGAACTCCTTAAGTTTCCGCCTTGCGACTAACGTAAAAACACCGTTTTTCCGAAATATTTCTATTGAGATATCCTTATAATACTCTTAGGAACCTTGGGTTTAAGTCTTGTGAATTATGGATCACAAACTAAATTTTTTGTGTGGGATAGCTAGTGAACCCGAGAGCAACATGTGAAGAACAACAATGTGTGATTTTTTTCTAAGTGTTAGAAGACCTTGTCTTGCACTAGGATAGTATATAAAACACATTGGAGGGCTTAGATTAACACACTTGTGTGGATTGGATGAGGATCATTAATTAAATAGCCAAGTGGACAAGTTGACTTGGTCAATATTATCAAGCTTTGAAGACTTGATCTTTCTTGATGGTCAATGACCATTTTAGCCTTGCAAAATTTTCGACCAAGACCATGTGGTGGAGGTAACACGTGTCGCCCTCTCATTCGTCCATAAAATTCCGTAACCCTCGTGGGCCCCACAAAACGTAAAATTCCTCGGGTGGGCCCCACGTGACCAAATCCGCAAAAATAAATTTCCATAAAGTTAATAAGTTCCATACTCTTCAAATAATGTATTTTGAGAATCTAATTCTCCTCTACGAACATTTTTCCTTTCCGACGTTCGGAAGATTTTTCTTCGGAAAAACAATTCTTCCTTTCGTACTAATTTCCTAGTCTTGATTCCTTACATACATTCTCTTATACATGTCCTGGACTTACGGGATGTAACATTCTTCCCCCCCTTAGAAACATTCGTCCCCGAATGTTCTTAGTCGGTTGTCCAGCTATACAAACTCCGACATAAACTACATCTATGCCTCGATCAAAGCGCACAAGACCAGCGATGCCACGCATGGCCACCACAACATACGTAAACATATCAATGGACCTTCCGTCCGCGATCCCTTCTCACAAAACTCAAAGGTTACGATCTTACCAAACACGGGATCATAGAGGTTCCTTTCTTCTCTTACTTGTCATACTTTCGTGCTTTCAAACTTATCTAGTATCGTACAAAATCTCAAATATTGATTACATTCCCCGAATCCTTGGATTACTATCCAAACTTGTCCATTATGTTACTTGAATTTCCGCTAAGGCTCTTCTCGACCCTATCCCTATTCACTAGAGGTTTGTCACATAGGTGAAGTATTTCTCTGTACATTCTTCACTATTGGTCTTACACTATTATGGGGTAATTCTGACTTATGAACTCTACCTGACTATAGTCTCGGTTCACATCATTCTTGTCAACATTCATAACTTTTCACTTTACTAATCAAAGTATTCCTACTTAAGTACTATCACTTCTTGCTAGCAATAAAGGGAAAACATATCGCTAGGGTAAAATCTGAATCTATCAATGCACATATGATTCAAAAGAATCGAAATATACCTGTAACCCCGTGCGATGTCGCCTCACGATCTGTCGTAGTCACGTCATCTCTGCGGTTGAAGGACCGCGAACTATAAACTCCACCACGACCTCTACCACGGTGGTGACATCTGAACACCTTACAGGGGCCTTGTTGTGGAGGAAAGGTAACCAACCATCGGCCTCGTAAGGTGAGCCACGCTTCCGGTGCTCTTTCCTAACGAGGACATTCCCACTTCTTGTGGCGGGACAGTCACAATAATAACAAACACTGTGCCGTGCGACATTTCCCCAAATGGCGCTTACTACATTGAAACAGGGAATATGTGGCCTCGTGAGAAAATCCTCTGCTCGCTGAGAACCTCGACCCACAGGCTCGGACCGGCTCTAAATACTTTGTGGGATCATATCTCCCACCAGTGAGCTGCGGGGAATGTCTTGGGTAGGTGGGATGAATATCTCACTCATTTGGTGAAATTTGCTCGTCAAAACTCAGGGATAACCAGCCAGGTCCTAGCCTCTTCTGGCCGATCACCGCGTTGGCCCTCACTCTGTACACACATGCGTGCTGGCGAATAACCTCCTGCTTGATGGCTGTAGCACCGCTATCTTGGTCAATAACATAGCGCTTCCCTCGCGACCACATAGTCTTCTCTAGCCCGAAGCTGGAGGCTCTGGTCTTGGGGCCTCGAACACAGCGCAAAGAACTTCGCCCATTGCGGAACAACATCAGGTATACCACAGGCATACGCCTATCAACTCTGAGTCGGACTAGTAGCTCTGCTACTTTGCCTACAGGCGTTGTTGCCCTCGCGGAGGCATAAGCGTAACACAAAATTACGTCGAGAGGAATTATCTTACTAACACGACTCATGGCATGATCTTGGTGAGAAGAATGAAACCAACTCTTAAATGTCACTGTAGCCTCACTGTTTATGGGTGTGGCGCGCAACACGATGTCGAACTCTACTGAACACGGTGCAGTAGACGATGCGAGGGCCAGTTGCTCGATACCACTCTGTCATGCCGAACCCGAGCGTGGTGGTGCCCTACTGGCACCGCCTACATAACAACACAAGTAAGCTGCGGAAATTAAATAACACCTTTTTTTAAAACCAACATACGTCTGAGGCAAAGCGACAAAGGCGCCATAATATACATAAACAAAAGACACACCTGCATGCATGAGTCGATCCACGTATGAATACGGACCTCACAAGAGTTTCTTGCAATATGGCCGGAATGAGGCCGTCGTACCATGCTAGTACAAAAGCACATCTTGAAGGAACTATGCCAAAAGATAAACTCACGAGCAGAGGAGCTATCCAAAAACTACGGCGGTCCTACACTGCGGATCACCAAGCTGCGTACCTAAACTGCGGCGTGACGCGGCCCCAGAGAGTCGATGCGAAGAATGTACCAAGTATGTGAAGCGATGAAATCTTTGTAATGAAATCATAACGATCTAAACAAAGCAGGAGACATGTATGATAGCGACCTACGATCTGATACATAGCGGTCATATCAAGTCGGGGGCGCGTGCCCTCAAAGTCACTACTCAAATATAACTATGGGTCTCACGCCCGTAATATCAACCGTGCGTGGAATCGCTTTCTCGCTGCGGCGATCCATGATATAACAATATAACACCAATAAGCATATCGAGGTATCCTCGTGGTCGCGTGCCGGAATCCCACGTCGTATAAGCATGACCGTGGGGTATACAAACAAATCGAGAATCAAACCAGCTCGCAGTCACGTGCCGGAATCCAGCGTCGTATGGCGTGTCGAGGTATCCCTCGTGGTCGCGTGCCGGCGTCCCGCGTCGTATAAGTATGACCATAGGGTATCCCTCGCGATCGCGTGCCGGCATCACACGTCGTATAAGCATGGCCAGTAGGGTAACACAAACAAATCAGGAATCTAACGACTCGCAGTCCACGTGCCGGAATCCACGTCGTATAAGCGTGTCGAGTATCCTCGTGATCGTATGCCGGAATCCCACATCGTATAAGCATGACCATGGGGTAACACAAATAATGGAAGCATACGGTGGAATCCGCATCACTGCCGTCGTCGAGTAAACTCTGACAAGACGGTGACCTCTCGGTAGAAGTCGCGTGGCGTAATAAAACATAATACTTGTACTCGAATGCTATCACCCGGCCTGCGTTGGCAATTCTCAATTAAACAAGCCAAAGTACTTATCAAGGCACCCGTAGAATAATTCTCAATTAAACAAGCCAAAGTACTTATCAAGGCACCCGTAGAATAATTCTCAATTAAACGAGCAAAAGTACTTATCAAGGCACGTAGAATAATTCTCAATTAAGCGGGCCAAAGTACTTATCAAGCCACGTAGAATAATTCTCAATTAAGCGGGCCAAAGTACTTATCAAGGAACACGTAAAATAATTCTCAATTAAGCGGGCCAAAGTACTTATCAAGGCCTTGCGTAGAATAATTCTCAATTAAGCGACAAAGTACTTATCAAGGCATACATAGAATAATTCTCAATTAAACATGCCAAAGTACTTATCAAACGCACGTAGAATAATTCTCAATTAAACAAGCCAAAGTACTTATCAAGGCACCCGTAGAATAATTCTCGATTAAACAAGCCAAAGTACTTATCAAGGCACACGTAGAATAATTCTCGATTAAACGGGACAAAATACTTATCAAGGCACATAGAATAATTCTCAATTAAGCGGGCCAAAGTACTTATCAAGGCACACGTAGAATAATTCTCGATTAAACATGCCAAAGTACTTATCAAGGCACGTAAAATAATTCTCAATTAAGCAGGCCAAAGTACTTATCAAGGCACCGTATAATAATTCTCAATTAAGCGGGCCAAAGTACTTATCAAGGCATACGTAGAATAATTCTCAATTAAACATGCCAAAGTACTTATCAAGGCACACGTAGAATAATTCTCAATTAAGCAGGCCAAAGTACTACGTCGTACATTCTTTTCAAAAGACTCCTTTTTATGTAAAACCCCAGATACTAACACAGTGGTATCAGGTGTGTCTATTTTTCAAAGTAAGTTACTACTTTTAGAAAACTCATTTCAAAGCTTGGAATCAAGTAACTTCAATTTTCACAATCTAGGCAACTTATGCCTAATAATCAAAATAGACAACTTTCTTAACCTTAAAAGCGTTATAACCAACTTCCCATAAAGCGTTATAACCACTTTATGGTTTTAGACATATTCATTCCTTTTTATAACAAGAGACTTATACTTAATACCAAGTATCACGTACTTACAAATCAAGTTTCTTCTACTTAAATCATGTCATTTCTCTCTTTTAAAACAATTAAGTACATCACTCCTTTGACTCACAAAGTCATTATAACAACCCTTAGGTTTTGGAACTAAGGCACTTGTAAAATATTTGAAACCCCTTCCTTTTCAAGACTACATGTACTTGAAAAATACTTTCACTTTTAAGAATCCAAACTCCACTAAGGAAATGGATTATACAACACAATTTAAACATCAAAGTACAATCAGGAAGTACATAGAACAAATTCTATTTTAGGCAATCCAAATACAACGAGGAATGGATCGTTTAAGGAGTAGGACATACTTCTTTATCTTAAGGAATCATGCTAGAAGAGGAGATAGTTCACATACCTTTTTGGCTAAATCCACAAGCTAAGCGAATCGCGTGCGTAGAAGTGTCAACCTATAATGGTCACAACAAGACTATCGACTTATAGTCTCGGCGTAGAATAACACTAAGTATACGGTCTCTAATTCTACGGAAAATTGGCACTTCCTTTTTCTACTCACTTTGCCACCTTTTTCAAGGCGAATACAATAACCAACACGCCACGTTTAAGGCTCAAAACAACAAGCAAACCAAAAGGGGATTACGCGCTTACAATGTCGTGTAAAATTCCGCCCATGATTAATCTGAAGTAGTCCCGTATTCAAGCCGTTCTCGGCGACAACAACAACTGACACAAGTCGCTTTCAATTTTTTCAATTCCAAGTTCTAAGGTCTAACATGTTATATAGCCATAAACAACTTCAACTACAATTTCCCTCTTTATACTGACATCGGCGACTTAAACTAATAATCGACTTGAATTGTAATCTTAAAGCTAACCGTACTAGTTTTGGATTAGGGTTCAATAGCGATAAACTTATCCAACTTCATAATATATAACTAATGCTTGATAATATCCATAGCTCTGACAATAAGTAAGTCTTAACTACTAAAGCGACAAAATTTATACCTTTATAAGCCCTTAAAATTTCCGAGATTCAAAGTCGCGCCTTAGCAATTCTTAGCTCCTTTCCTTAGGTTCCAATCCGCTCCAAGCACTCCTTGAAGCCTATGAAGAACTCATCTTGAGTTCCGACTTCAAAGTTGAAGAACTCTTAAGTTTCCGCCTTGCGACTAACGTAAAAACAGTTTTCGAAATATTTCTATTGAGATATCCTTATAATACTCTTAGGAACCTTGGGTTTAAGTCTTGTGAATTATGGATCCTGAACTAAATTTTTGTGTGGGATAGCTAGTGAACGGGAAGCGGCATGTGAAGAACAACAATGTGTGATTTTTTCTAAGTGTTAGAAGACCTTGTCTTGCACTAGGATAGTATATAAAACACGTTGGAGGGCTTAGATTAACACACTTGTGTGGATTGGATGAGATCATTAATTAAATAGCCAAGTGGACAAGTTGACTTGGTCGATATTATCGAGCTTTGAAGACTTGATCTTTCTTGATGGTCGATGACCATTTTAGCCTTACAAAATTTTGACCAAGACCGTGTGGTGGAGGTAACCGTGTCGCCCTCTCGTTCGTCCATAAAATTCCGTAACCCTCGTGGGCAAAGCGTAAAATTCCTCGGGTGGGCCCAGCGTGACCAAATCATAAAATAAATTTCCATAAAGTTAATAAGTTCCATACTCTTCAAATAATGTATTTTGAGAATCTAATTCTCCTCTACGAACATTTTCCTTTCAGCGTTCGGAAGATTTTTCTTCGGAAAAACAATTCTTCACTTCGTACTAATTTCCTAGTCTTGATTCCTTACATACATTCTCTTATACATGTCACGGACTTACGGGATGTAACATTCTTCCCCCTTGAAACATTCGTCCCGAATGTTCTTAGTCGATTGTCGGTATACAAACTCGGCGTAAACTACATCTTATGCCTCGATCAAAGCGCACAAGACCAGCGATGCATCACGACCCGTTCGGGGCGTGGTAGTGCCTTGCAGAGGCACCCAAGTAGTCATACATCAGTAATCAGCGGAAATATAAATCAAGACATGAAACAGTTTATCAAATAAGACCACGATTTATGTGATAAAACATCGCCTTTCGGCGTATATATAAAAACATGGTTTTAGCGATTACATCCGACCTTTGTACAACATGACTCTGAGACCTCTGAAATATACAACTATGGCGGGGCGGGGCCCGCCATACCACTGGCTACAAAACTATCTGACGGGAGATCGTACCCAGTAGAGCCTCGGAAAAGATGGAGCTCAGGCGCTGCGTAGAGATCCTAGAATGTGGATCTAGCACGCCTTGCCACCTGCGGCATGAGCGGCCCAGAAGGAGAGTCGATCACAACGGTACTAAGTATATGAAGCGTAAAATACTTAAATGAAACATATCATTTTAAAAAGCAGTTTGCAAGTATAAAACAACCAAGAAGCCGCACATAGTGCCACATCACAAGCAAGAAGCGTGATAGGTAAGCATGCGAGTCTTTTCTAGGCTGCGAATGATCGGCGAGGGCGATTGCGTAGTATCGCCGTGCAAGCCTAATCACGGACTCCGTAGTCGCGTAGGCCAATCACGTAGGCCCGCGTAGGGTATATAACCCCGCGTCGGTAGCTACTCGGCGTAAATCACGGACTCGTCGTCGCATGGCCACGTAGACGCGTGAGGTATAACCCGCTAACACGGAACTCCGTAGCTCGCGCATGGGTCCCTTGGACCCGCGTGGTATTCTCGAATCATGGTCCCGGACCTTTGAGTCTACCGCGTGGAGGCGACTTAACCCCGGTAATATGTCAAGAGGTGAGTGATGTTACACTAACCTAACGAACATCGTTAACAACATAAGCCTGACAAGAATACTCTTTTACACAAGCGTTACAAGACACTAACACACGTAGCATCATATCATGTCTACTTATCAAACCATCTTATTATTCTTTTTCACGATTCAATATAAGTCATTATAAACACATAGGCAAAGTGTTTCTTTTATCAATCTTAAGTGGTTATACTTAACTTCCCGTAAAGCTAGTATAACTCTTAAGCTTACATTTAAAAACCAATTAGTTCTCTTACATTAAAAATGATTCGATATTCTTATGAAATGCTTTGAGATCTTTATTATTCGGGCTTAAGCGTGAGGCATTCTTAGTAAGTGTTATTCGGGCTTAAGCGTGAGGCATTCTGTAAGTATTATTCGGGCTTAAGTCAAAGACAACTGTAGTAGTTATTATTCGATTAACACGTATACGTCTACCGTACTATATATATTGTAAAATATCATGCTTTAGGAAGAATCACATACCATACCGTGAAAACCACTGCCAAGTTGAATATGTCGTATGAGTCGACTATAATAGTCACGAGACATCTATCAAAGACTACTCTGAAGGTCATTCTAGCGGAGGGTTCACGATTCTATGGAAAGTTGGGCGTACTTCCCTGCACGGTGAGCTATATAAGTCTCTTTGTAACAGTCCTATGTAATCTGATTTGATTATTCTTCTTTTAAACCGCCTACTGTGGTAGCAGTTGATTATATTACGTGATATTCTTACAAGTATTTAATACTTATTCTAATACTACAACGATGGTATTCTCTAATTCAAAGAGGTTAGGATTAGTTACCTCGGTAAGCCCAATAATATCCTAGATAAAGTCGCTGAGCAAGGTTTAGCTCTAAGTTGTGCGCTCAGGTAGCTCAGAAACCTTAGAAGTTCTTCACAACTTCTACTAAGTACTAAGGGATTTGGGCTGGGGTATTTTTGGGCATTATAACAATACTAGAGACAACTTTTCTACCAATGGAGGGTAGATTTTGGCTAGGCTAGGGGGCCTCGGCCGAACTACTAGGCTAGAGGGGGTATTCGGCGAGGTGTCACGACCAGGCCGGGCGTGGAGTGCCTACACAGGCACCGTTCGATATACATCGAGAGAATAGCGGTGGAACATACCTGGCGTAAACACGTGCGTAAATAATATACAACACAGGCTGGCCGAACAAGGCGCCTTCCATAACATAAACAAAGTCAAAGTACAACTTTACGACTCGGTTCTTGTAGTGACCACGTATGTGAATACGGACCTCTAGGAATAACAAGCGTGGCGGGGCGGGCCCGCCATTACACAGATGTACATAATCTACAACATCGGGGACAAGGCGTACCAAAAGAAAGACAAGCCTCAGGAGAATGGAGCTTGACGTCGATAAGTGATCACAGAATGTGGATCGCCACGCACCTTACCACTTTCTGCGGCGTGAGCGGCCCAGGAAGTCGGTACCTGATATGTACTAAGTATGTAAAGCGGAAGATCTTTGTAATTACAATGTAAGTTTAAAATAAAAGTGGAGGCATGTATGATAACAAAATTACGATTGCGATTGCCTTACTAACAATGAGAGAAATCAGAGAATAAATGCAACATCGTAATAGCGATCTCATGATCAAATCATGGGTGGTGAACCCCTCGAGCCAGGTGGTATAACGTCTTGGGGTTCTTACCGCCATTTACACTCTTACCACAGGCGGGTGGTATAATGTCTTGGGGTTTGCCCGCCGTTTATACTCTTACCACGAAGAAGATAATGCGTAGTGGTATAACGTCTTGGGGGCTTACCGCCGTTTATACTCTTATCACGGAGAAGGTGGTATAGCGTCTTGGGGTTTGCCCCTACTGATACTCTTACCTATCTCTCACAAGGCCGTCGTACAATAATTAAGCAAGTTAGCAATTCCACAACTTCTTATTAGTCTTATTCTTCTACACTCTCATTTAGTTTACTTAAGGCCTTATCGTATCTTTTATAAGAATCAGGAATTTAACCCAGTACCACGTACTCTATTCTTTAAAAACAAATGACTCTTTTTAGTAGAAAGCTTCCAAGACACTAGTAACCATAGTATCAGTCAAATTACATTTCAAGACAAGTCACAATACCTTTAGAATTTAAAGTAGGTTTCTAAATCAAGTGACTCCTTTTCTTATCAAAACCTTAGGCAATTGATACCTTAAAATCAATTTGCCTTTCGTTAACACAAGTCATTTACCTTTTTCATAAAGTCAATATAACGACTCCCCGTAAAGTCGTTATATTCACTTTATACTTTAGTCAACACGTTTTCCTATTCGAGGACTTATACGATTAAAATGACAAAAGTATCACATCTTTAAATTCCTTGAGTCCACTTAACTTTACTAAGACTTAAGACATTCTTAATATTTTCAAAGAAGTGAGTTAACTTCCTAACTCACCCGACTTGGCATTTTATAAGGCTAGTAAGGAATGTCAAAGTCTTGTCGTCTCTTAGTACTATATCTGTGAAACTAGTCATGCTCGAAAGATAGGAAAAAGTTCTACATACCTCGTCGGGTCAAACCAACTTGCGAGTACAAAGTCCGCCGTAGTATGTCAACCTATAATGTTCCTGTCGTCTATTAAGGCCTCATTACAATCGTAGAATATCATAAGTGTTAAGTCCCTATATTCTACGGAAAATCGAATGACACCTCCTTTGTTTTTACTTACTTTGCCACCTTTTTCAAGTGAAATACAATAACCAAACAGCCCCGATTGGCTCGCAATTATATAGCAAGTAGTCGATTCAAATGAATAACTACACCCCAATTGGCTCGCGATTATATAGAAAGTAGTCGATTCAAATGAATAACTACGGCACGATTGGCTCGCGATTTTATAGAAAGTAGTCGATTCAAATGAATAACCAAACAATACAAACTACATTCCAAATTCGCCACATTGATTCAACAAATCCAATTCTTATCAATTTCGTTTCAATCAATTTAGTAGCATAACGTGATATCAAGTCGCATTTGATTATAATAACCATAATCCTTAAATCGGTGACATGCGGCGGTTAACAGCGGTTAAATTGTAATTCACTTAGTCATGGCTTACATTACATTTCGGATTTCAAGGCTATAATCAATCCATAATCCTTCAAGATAACAACTTCATGTGCAACATACAAAGCTATCAATATGATATAAAAATGCAATCTTGTAACACGCTTTAAAAGAACAAGATTATACCTCGATGATAGCTTAATCCAACTCGATCGAAATCGCTCTTAGTAGTCTAGAACCTCTCGAGCCAACGATCCAGCTTGTTGAGACCCTTAGAACAACACCAACAATTAACCTTCAAATTTCCAAACAAAACCTAGAAAGACCCTTTGGGTTTTCGTTTGCGACTAACAGAAAACAATCTTTTCCAAGATTTTTCTATTGAGATGTGTTTACAATACACCTAAGACCCTTGGTTTAAAGTGTGGAATCAAATGGACAAGAAAGCGAAATTTTTTCCCTTTCCTTTTAGTGAACCGAGACACCTAGTGTGTTCTTCAAATTTTGGGTAAAAATTTCTAAGTGTTTAAGCCCTCTCTCTACTAGTAGTAATATAAAGTACCTTGGATGGTGCGTGATAAAAACACATGGGTGGTTTAGATGAAGTCTTCTAAAATATCAAGACCAAAAGTGGGCCCTTTGACTTTGGTCACTGTTCTCATGCTACAAGTAGCAAGTCTTAGCCATAGAAGACTTATGGTAAATGACCATATTGGCCATGCCATTTCGTCGAGCATTGCTAAGGGGGTGACACGTGTAGCCCTCCCGTTAAATCCTGACACTTACGTTATCAAACAATTCCATAATTAGACAAATTCCAAGTCTCTAATCTTAACACATGAGTTCTTACTTATATTCTTAAAACATGTCCTGCAATTACGGGTGTAACAAAGGGCCTTGAGGGAGGGGAAGGTGTTGGGCGAAAAGGCTCTGAGGAGAGGAGAGGATTTTCAAGACTTGGAAAGATTTGTGGATGAAGAACTCTTCGTCTCTGAGGGGTATTTATAGGTCAAGTGGCCACGATGGCCAAGATTAAGACAAGTGCAAGGCAAGTGTAGGGTGAGGATTAACTATACACAAATATCCTACCAACTCGCGACTTGTACCTGAGCCAAAAGCGTGCTCGCGTTGTCCAAATCGTCCAAATGGGCGATTTCAAGTCCATCGATTGGAGGTGACAAGTGTAAGCCCTCCGTTGATCAAAATGTTTCGTCTCTCGGAAAAATCATAAAAATTAGAAATGGCATAGCGGAATTTACCCTACGAAAGTGGAAGCGTTTAGTCGGAAAACTATTCGTTTTGTGAGTTGTGCCCAAAAAAAGCGTTTTGCCTAAACTTTAAGGCTAGACTTTTTATGCGTATTCACTTACGTACATACTGCGGAAATACGAGGTATAACATTCTCCTCGCCGAAACATTAGTCGAATGTTCCTTCCCAAACGATTAACGATAAGATTCTTATAACTAAAGCAGTTGCAAATGCCACGCGCGGCCCGCGAGAACAACACTTGGCGAAGCGATAACGAAATTTACAAGTAGGAAAATGAATTACACGGAGGTGTGGGAATAGGTGAGATACTTACGCCTCATGTCCTCCTCGGCTTCCCACGTCATCTCCTCCACGAGCTCGTTCGCCACAGACTTTGTGGAAGCCCGTCGCGGTCGCGAGCGCCTAACGGCGATCGACTATCGCTATGGGAATCTCCTCATCGATAACCGCCGGTCACTGGACATCGTCGATCGGGTGTACCACTAGATGGATCCGTCGTCTCGCCGGCGTAGATCGTGAAAAACCGGATGCCTTTGCCCCCGGATCGGACGGCGGATCAGCTCATGGCAACCTTGCCTACCTGCGGACAATGCGAAGCGGCCCGATGTACCTGAAGTGAGTTTCCTTCTTCCGAATCTCATCACACCGCCATGGGTGACACCTAGGAAAACCAATCATGAACCTCGAACTCAAGATGCAGACGACGATGATCTGCATCGACTTACATCGACTGCGAGTTGTCGATAGCGCTCTCGGATAAGCCGCCTTATCCACTTTGCTTGTACCAAATCTGGTCCCACTGTGCACCTCGCCCACCTCGAACCAACTATAGGCGTGCACTTCCTCCCATACAAGGCCTCGTAAGGCGCCATGAATCTTTGGGTGGTAGCTATTATTATCGCGAACTCAACTAGAGGCAAATGATCCTCGACTACCGCGAAGTCGATAACACGGGCTCGCGGCGTATCACCGAGAGTGCGGATGAGTGCGCTCTGCTGTCCGTCATGCGTGGATGAAATGCGATGCTCGGGCTCACTGCGTCCCTAAACCCTGGAAGGACCTCGAGAAGTTAGCGATGGCCCAGGCACCATGCGATATGATCGAGTAGGGACTCCATGCGATCGGCGATCTCTCGGATGTAAAGTGCGGCGTAATCCTCGGTAGAAAAAGTCGTCTGACGGGAAGAAAGTGGGCTGATTTAAATCGACTGTCGGCGATAACCCATATAGAATCATGTCTCCTGCGAGTGCGAGGTAATCCTGTGATGAAGTCCATGTTGATTACCTCCCACTTCGGTCGGGATCTCGATAAATGCGTAACAAACCACCGGGCCTGCGGTGCTCTGCCTTCGCTGCGACAACACGGGCTGTTGAGCTACGAACTCTGCAGCGTCCTCTTGAGCCGTCCCGCTGATACGGATCTAAGGTGGTGGTACATCTTGAGTGCGACCGGATGGATGAAGTACTTGTATTTGTGTGCTTCCCCGAACCTGCGGCGAAGTCACGAAACATCTGGAACACGCAATCGCCTCAAACCTTAGCACCCCATCGGTGCTACCTCAAGGACCCTTGCCCTGCGAAGAGGCTGTATCGCGATGTCGAATCAAAGTGGATCCTCGAGCTGTTGCCTCTTCGCCTCGCCAGCGATGGAAGACTTCGGCAACCTGCGAACTCAACCCATTGCTATCGAGAATCAATCAAGCGGACACGAGGCTGCTAGCGATGCAAATCACGAACCATGTCCCTCCTCTCTAGATGCACATCGATAGGCTCCCGTCGACCTACGACTAAGGCGTACGCCTGACATTGGCCTTCCCGGGTGGTACGTGATATCAACATCGTAATCCTTAGCAACTCAACCGTCTGCAGCCGTAAGTTCGGCTCCTGCGGTGAAGATATCTTTGTGAGCTCTTGTGGTGCAGTAAAAATATCCACGTGAACCCGTACAAATAGTGCCTCGGATCTTGGCGTGGATCACGGTATGACTCGAATCATGGGTGGGGTAGTTCTCTGCGTGTTTCTTGGTGTCGGGATGCATATGCTATAACCTCTGCCATCTTTGCGTCAACACACATCCCAACGATGCACGGCGTCACAATACCGCGACATAACCATGGACCTACGGAAGAAGTAAGAAGCGAGGCGGTCGTGATCTCTCTTTCGGCTGGAAACCACAGCAAGCATCGGTCCACTGAAACTTTGCGCGAGTCGGCTAGTCAATGGTGCGAGAGATAGAAGCAAACTTCTCTGACGTAGATAATATCTGCGAGGCCCGAGCTGAACCTCTGCCGGAGTAGTAGGTGCAGGCCAAGTCATTGCCTCGATCTTGGCGTATCACTCGAATGCCGTCAGCCCGACAATATGCCCAGCGCCGAAGTCAACCAAAACTCACGTTTGGAAAACTTGGCGTCTGTTCTGATCTGGAGAAGCGTCGGCCACGATCGCCGAAGTGCTCGCGTGCTCACGCTCTGGCGAGAATAAACCAAGATATCATCGATGAACACTATCGCAAGCGTGTCAAAAATGGTTTGAACACTCGGTTCGTCAAATCCATGAATCTGCCGGAGCATTGGTCGACCAAAAGACATGACCACGAACTCGTAATGCGTCTGGGTCGGAATGCGATCTGGGGACATCCACTCTCGACTCGCACTTTTTGATGATAGCGATCGCGGATCAATCTTGGAGAAACATCTCGCACCTGCACGGTCGAACAAATCATCAATCACAGGAAGGGTATCTGTTCTTAATGGTCACCTTGTTCACTGTAATCAACACACGTGCGCGGCGTCCGTCCTTCTTCTTGCGAACAATCTGGCGCTCCCGGGGAGAAACACTAGGCTGATGAAGCCGCTTCTCCGGCAAATCTCTAAAGTGATCCTTGACTCTCTCATTTCGGCGGGTGCCGTTACGTATGGCGGAATGGAAATAGGAGTGTGCAGCAATATGTCAATACAAAACTCAATCTCCTCTCGGGAGAGGATACGGAGGTCATGCAGGCTGCGTCGGGAACTTCGACTCTGGGCCGGAAAAAATCTGGTACCCGATATCAAACACGAGCGAGATGGTAGATATACCGCATGCGCGTCTTCTAGCCTTGGTAGGAAATAAACCTACCACCGGCGTCTGGTGCTCCTCGCTCGCCAATGGCTCGCCGAGGCGGAACCGTACTACTCTCTCTGCGGTCTACATTGGCGTAGCAAGCTAGCCAATCCGTCCCCGTGATCACGTCGAAGTCAATCATCTCGACTCTGTCAAGTCGGCTGAGTCAAACGACGTAAATAGTCACGGGACAAGCTCATATACGCCGAGCTACCACGAATCACCAGCTGGCGTAGCTACCTCGAAAGGGTCTATGGACTCGGGCTCTATCCCTATCCTACTAGCAACAAGGGAGATATATGGGGCCAGTAGAACCGGATCTATCAGCATGGCATCAAACCGAAGCCCGATAAAGTACTGTGGCGACGTGGTGAGGCCTCACGATCTGTCGGTGGACAAAGCATAAATGCGATTCGAGGACCGCTAGGCGGGACGACCACGACCTCTGCCGCGACCTGGCGACCCGTGAGTACCACGCCCTCAAGGCGAGTAAGCTGTAGGAGATGAAGACCGGCGAAAGAACGCATGGTGACCCACCAGCCGTGACCGCGCCCTTGGTGGACGATTCCTCGCATAGTGACCTGCGGCCTGCGAAACAAACTCCGTGCCACAACTCCGAAGTGGGATCTGCGCATCGGCCGCGCGAGGTGGTCGATCGGCGATGCCTGCGCTGCGGGCGTCTGAAGTCACAGGGCCACAGTGCGCCTCGAATATCTGGTGTCTTGAGGATGGCGCGGAGTGCTCACGGTGGGCGTGGTGCAAATCTAGGCTAACTGCTGAGGCCGCCCACCACGATAGCCACCAAGACCTGCCGTCACTGGTCTTAACCTGCTGCTTTGCTGTCGGCGGTCTCTACGCTCGCCGCGTCGAGCATGAGCTGCGTGCGGGTAATATCCATACCGGTGGAAAACACACGCACGTGGCTCGGCCATATAGTCGTCTAGCCGGTGATATAGCGGTGCACCTATCCTCATATCTGCTACCAATCTTTGGGACATATCGAGCGATGAATCAAACTCGACATTGTACTCACGGCGGTCGTCCTCTGCGCCTCGATGGTAAAAATCTATCGGCCCGCGCCCTCGCCATCTGTGGAGGCAAGAAGTGAGTGAGAAAGCCTCTGAGAACTCATCCCAGTAGGCGGGCCAGCGTGCTCTCCGGGATAACTCCGTGAATCAAACCAATCATTGCGGTATCACGCGGCCGTCTGAACAAAGGTCACGGACTCGTCTCAGAGGCCTTGATCACCCTCATGATTCTCTGTGGTAGCGGATGAACTCCTGCGGATCATCCTCGGCCTCGACCGTAAAACTACGGCGGGCTCTGACTTCGAAATCTCGTAGTCTCAAACTATACGCCTCGGGTGCACCACGGGTCTGGAGGCTGGGCTGAGCTAGCGTCGATCTCTCCTCGTGTCGGGCCTGACTTTGCCAATAGTGGGCCGTCTCCTTGTACCCTAACTCCTCCGCCCGGTGTGGGGCGATGAGTGTGGAGTGCTGTGGTCTCTGCTGGGGCTGGCGGCGTCATAGAACTCGTCGTCTGCGGTATAGACTGGGCTCGAGCCCTCGTGACTCTAGGTGTCTGCTAGCGACTCCGCCTGCCTTGCCGCCACGGGCGGGTTGCCTTACGTGGAGGCATAAGCGACTACGGAAAGGAATACGTTAGAGGTCCGACTATAACACTCTACAAGCACGATCTCGGAATGAGAAGAATGAAACGATCCTAAATATCCTATAGCCTCACGATTATTGGTGTGGTGCGCGGCAGATGTCAAGACTTACTAGATCTGATGCGTAGACACTTTCCAGGATTAAGCGCTCGATACCACTTTTGTCACGACCGTTCGGGGCGTGGTAGTGCCTTAGGGCACCCAGTAGTCATACATCAGTAATCGTGAAATATAAAGCAAGACGTAAACGATTTATAAAATAAGACACGGTTTATGTGATAAAACATCGCCTTCGGCATATATATAAAAACATGGTTTAGCGATTACATCAAACATACAACATGACTCTGAGACCTCTGAAATATACAACTATGGCGGGGCGGGGCCCGCCATACTGGCTATACAAAACTATCTCTGACGGGAGATCGTACCCAAGTAGAGCCTCGGAAAAGATGGAGCTCGGCCAGCGTAGAGATCTAAGAATGTGGATCTAGCACACCTTGCCACCTGTGGCATGAGCGGCCGAAGGAGTCGATCTGAGTACTAAGTATATGAAAGCGTAAAATACTTAAATGAAACATATCATTTTAAAAGCAGTTTTGCACAGTATAAAACAACCAAGGAAACCACGTAGTGCCACATCACAAGCAAAAGCGTGATAGGTAAAGCATGCGGTCTTTTCTGAAGCTGCGAATGATGGCGAGGACGATTGCGTAGTATCGCCGTCTGAAGCCTAATCCTGGACTCCGTAGTCGCGTAGGCCAATCACGTAGGCGCGTAGGGTATATAACCCGCATCGGTAGCTACTCCTCGGCGTCGTCTGGACTCGTCGTCGCGTAGCGCATAGACGCGTGAGGTATAACCCGCCATGCTAACACCGGAACTCCGTAGCTCGCGTGGGTCCGCGGACCGCGTAGGTATTCTCGAATCATGGTCCCGGACACGCTGAGTCTACCGCGTGGAGGCGACAACCGGTAATATGTCAAGAGGTGAGTGATGTTACACTAACCTAACGAACTTATCGTTAACAACATAAGCACAACGAGAATACTCTTTTACACAAGCGTTACAAGACCTAACACACGTAGCGTCATATCATGTCTACTTATCAAACCGTGCTTATTATTCTTTTCACGATTCAATATAAGTGCATTATAAACACATAGGCAAACTGTTTCTTTTATCAATCTTAAGTGGTTATACTTAACTTCATAAAGCTAGTATAACTCTTAAACTTACGTTTAAAAACCAATTAGTTCTCTTACATTAAAAATGATTGATATTCTTATGAAATGCTTTGGATCTTTATTATTGAGGCTTAAGCGTGAGCATTCTTGTAAGTGTTATTCGAGCTTAAAGCGTGAGGCATTCTTAGTAAGTATTATTAGAGCTTAAGTCGAAGACAACTGCCGTAGTTATTATTCGATTAACACGTGTATGTCTGGTACTATATATATTGTAAAATATCATGCTTTGGAAGAATCACATGCATACCATGAAAACCACACGAGTTGAATATGTCGCCTTGAGAGAGTGACTATAATAGTCACAGACATCTATCAGACTACTCAAGGTCATTCTAAGCAGAGGGTTCATAATTCTATGGAAAGTTGGGCGTACTTCACTGCGGTGAGCTATATAAGTCTCTTGAAAGCAGTCTAATATGTAAATCTGATTTGATTATTCTTGCTTTTAAACCGCTTCTTTGTAGTAGCAGTTCAATTATATTACGTGATATTTTCTAAGTATTTAATACTTATTCTAATACTACAACATGTAAGTATTCTACAATTCAAAGAGGTTAGGATTAGTTACCTCGGTAAGCGATAATATCCTAAATAAAGTCGCGCTGAGCAGGTTTAGCTCACAAGTTATGCGCTCGGTAGCTCGAAACCTTAGAAGTTCTTGTGACTTCTACTAAGTACTAAGGGATTTGGGCTGGGGTATTTTGGGCATTATAACAATACTAGAAGACAACTTTTCTACCAAGGGAGGGTAGATTTTGGCTAGGCTAGGGGGCCTGGCCGAGCTCTTTGAGGCTAGAGGGAGTATTCGGCGAGGGCCTTCCACGAGGGAGGAAGGTGTCACGACCAGGCCACGGGCCATGACTGGTGCCACTACAGGCACCTTGCGGTATACATCGGAGATAATCGGCGGAACATCGTGAAACATAAAATAAACAACGAAATAAAACAACGGGTTAGCGGATAGGGCTACCTTCGCGGACATATATACGTATACATAAACAACGGTGGTTCCGTCCTTTTTCCGTTTACAAGCCGACCCATGACATGTGACTCTGACACCAGAGTTTTAACGTAACAAGCTGTGTGGCGGGACGGGGCCGCCATACCACAGAATGTACATAAATCTACACGTCGAAGCCGTACCTGAGATAAGCCTCGGAGCAATTGGAGCTTTCTCCCAGCGAGCGAGATCCTACTAGCAGAATCACCAACTGTGCACCTAATACTGCGGGCATGAGCGCGGCCCCGAAGAAGTCGATCACAACAGTGCAGGTATGGAGCGAAATAAGGTGCAACGATCATATCATAAGCTGCGTAAAAGAATGTCATATAAACTCACGAAATCAATCGTATAATTCTACAGTTCCTTTCCTTCTTTCAATAAGATTTAACAACATGTTCTTACCTACGTACTTAAGAGATTAATCAAGTTTTATTCCATAACTTACTTATCTTACTTAACATAATCCGGCCCGTTTGCGGGACCACGGTGTCTTGACGAATCATGTGACATAATCCGGCCGCTGTGGGGCTCGATTATCTTGTGGAATCATGTAGCATAATCCGACCCGCTGTGGAGCTCGATTGTCTTGTGGAATCATGTAGCATAATCCGGCCCGCTGTGGAGCTCGGTGTCTTGTGGAATCATGTAGCATAATCGGCCCGCTGTGGAGCTCGGTGTAAGATGGCGTAACGGCTATGTGTAGGCTCGGGGTAATATGGCGTAATCCGACCTATGAGTAGGCTCGGTGTATCTCATGCGTGTCAGGCCTATTTGTAGGCTCGGTGTATTTCATGCGTAATCCGGCCTATTTGTAGGCTCGGTGTATTCATAACGTGTCCGGCCTATTTGTAGGCTCGGTGTATTTTCCTTACATAACCTTTTACATCGTATAATTACTTAACTTCTTAAGTCGTCATAACAACTTCCCGTAAAGCTATTATAACGTTCTTTCATGTTAGAACTTAAGGCATTTAATTCTTGCAACATTAGGAAAACTAAACCAACCATACTACGTACATACGTGCTTAAAGAATCATAAAACTTCTTCTTTTAAAACTCAAGTCACGTACTCTTTAAAATCATGTAAGTCGATACTTTAGAAATCAAGTCCATGACTAAAAAAATAAAGTTTCATAATCCTTAGAAGACAACCAAAGTTCATAGTCTTAAAACCTTATAACGTACATTCTTTAAAGTCCACTTACTTATACTTATAAACAAATATACAAAATTTCATACCTTCAAAACCAAGTAACTTATTCTCTTAAAACCATATAACATCCACTTTTAAAATCGATCCTTTTCACATATAAATTATAGTCATTTTGAACAACAAAATCCACACTTACTTTAAATAAAATCAAGATACATAGCTTTGAGTCAAATCTCATAATTTCCTAATCCTTTCTTACCAGCGCCTCCATAAGGCTTGGTAAAGACTTAGGATAACTTTGACATAAACTTAACATAGAGTAAATCACCGACTACCTCTTAACCTAAGAGTAGGAGGAAGCGTGAAATAATATCACATGGATATTTCATCGTGGATCATACCAAAGAAGAAGAGGTTCGCATACCTCGCGGCGATTGTCGACAAGTAGCAAAATGCTCCCAAGTACTTCAACCTTGAGCTATTCCATTCTTAGTAGGATCGCTAAACTTAGTACCTCGACCTATCATGGCCCACAATCGTCCATTTAACCTCTTACTTTAAGCGTAGAATATCCTAAGTGTCAAGTCAGCTATTCTACGGAAAATCGAACGACACCTCCTTTGTTTTTACTTACTTTGCCACCTTTTTCAAAGTAGAATACAATAACCAAACAGCCCGATTGGCTCGCAACAATATAGAAGGTAGTCTAATATAAATGAATAACAAACTACAAGTCCAAATTAAGCGGCGGGTTCAACAATACTAATTCTTATCAAAATTCGTTTCAATCAAATGTTAACATAACGTGATATCAAGTCGCGTTTGATTAAAACTACCACAATCTTCAAATCAATAACATGCGGCGATTCTAATAACGACTAAATTGAAATCAACTTAACATGGCACATTACATTAGGATTTCAGGCTTACAATCGATCCATAATCATATAAACTTGCATCAACGTACTTGCGATACGTAAAGCTAACAACAACAATAAAAATATATCTTGTTATGCCCGTAGTTCGGGGTATGTATGCGAGGGCGTGCGTGCGAGAATCTGGCGAAAGATTGGAAAGGAAGAAAGAGGTGATTTTTCCACGGAAAAGTTTAGGTTTTGTGAAGGAAAAAGGTTCGTTAATGGGGTGGATTCCCAGTTTGGTATTGACTTCTTAGATTATATTAGAATTATGGAATTTTATTTTTGGAAATGGTCACGTGGGGCCACGGGAGAAATTTCTGGTTTTGTAGGGCCGCTTTGATTTTGAGATTTTGGCGTTATGGATATTTCGGAAGGCGAAATATTTTGGGCGAATCGGAGCGACACGTGGCACCACTTGGGCGAAATATGTTTGTACCTGACACGGTTAAGTCGTTTTTAAATGAAGCGTTCTACCTAACTTCTGAAGGGTAAATTACGGCTATGTCATTTAGTATTTTTGCGGATTTTAGAGGCGAAGCGTTTTGGACCAGCGAGAGGCAAGCAGCACCTCTCGTTGGTGGACTGAAAGAGGCGTTAGGTAGATTGGATGGGCAGGGTTGCTAGATATTTGTGTAGATTTTTGTGAGGGTTTTAAGGGTAGGGTCTAGGGGGCACTTGGGCATATCTTGGCCCTCACGCCACTTGGCTAGATCTTGGCCGCTTGGTTGGCACTTTGCTTTATAAATACCACTCGCTGAAGACTTCTTACGTCCGTTCCGTAAATTCCAAGTCTTGAAAACCTCCCTCCTCCTTGTTGGTTTCGTCCTCCCTCTTCGCTGTGAGGCCTTGGCGAGGTGCACCACTCACAGAGGCCTTGGCAGAGGTACACCCACTCACAGTAGTGTGGCGTGGGGTACCCACTAGCCTAGTTCTTTCGTATAATACCCCGCTGTGGTGTAGAAATACTCTCTAAAGTATTGTTATAATGCCCAATTACCTTAGCAAGTATACCTTGTTGTATTCTAAGGTTATACCTATCTGAAAAGCCGAAATACTATTATACTTCCGTCAGTCTGAAAACCGAAACCACAGGAAAATCTCCATAGTCAGATTTGGAGTATTGTGTAGAAGTTGGTTAGAACTTCTAAGGGTGTTTTAAAGCGGGTTGGGCGCTCGGAGTTGGAGCTAAGCGATTGCCGGGATCGACTTTATACTTGGATAATTATGGGCTTATCGAGGTAAATATCTTGTCCTCTATTTGTAATTGGAAATTACATGTCGTTAGATTATATAGTTGAAGTATACTATATATAGAACTAAGCTTAATCTTTGCGGCAATGTCTTTTGACTTAAGCTGAAGAAGCCCAGACTGTAATTACATGGCGTATTCTGAGTAGACTTGTGTAGTAATCTTGTGGAGTAGAATTGTACCGTTCGGGTTAGATGTATAACCTTGGTTGGCTTGGTGGCGGCCAGTTAGAGGAGGATATTTCTGTTTGTTGCGGGGAGGTCTTTGCCGGAATTTTACGTAGAATGTTCTCGATGAGATCTAAATGTTAATAAAGCGCCTTGTGGCCTTATAGGTTGAAGTACTACGTGTGGCGCGATCTCGGCAGGAGTAGCGGCGGTTGGAAGTACTTGGGCGTTTTGCTATTAGTCGATGCTCGTCGCGAGGTATGTGAACCTCTTCTATCTCTTGGCATGATATGTGTGAACTATGTAGTGCGGTGAGCGTCATGTGCTAAGCGTATTTGATTGGTTTAACACGTAAAGTGTTATAACGGCTTTATGGGAAGTTGGTTATAACGACTTTATGTTGGTAAGAAAATACTTGTGGTCTTTAAAAGGTAAGCGATTTGAACTATAAGCGGCTTGTTATGTGTTAATAAAGGACTTGAAGTATTTCAAGAGTTTTGAATCATTTTGAAAGAAGAAGTAATATTTGGTTTTGAAAAAACTTAAGAGTTATACTAGCTTTATGGGAAGTTAGGTATAACGGCTTAAGAATGTTTCTTGATTTGAATCAGAATGTGTATCGACCAACCAACTGCGGCGTTAATAAAGGAAATGTTTTGACTAATTAAGTATTATTAAAACCGGTAGAAACTTCCATCTGCATAGAAGCTAAGATGAGACAAAATGATATTTCTAGATCACAATTTCTTTGTAATAAGATTGTTATAAACAAGAATATCCTACTCGTATAAGACTTATGTTTCTCAGATTGTTTAAAGAAAATTATATTCTTAAATGAATAAGGCTATGAACCACGAAACCTTTCTAAAATAAGAAGCGTGAACATTTGAAATTAGGCAAACTTGGGCGTTTGGAAAATAATGTTGTTACTTGATTTTACAAAGGTAAGTGTTTTAGTTTATTTAAAAAACGATCCTCTATTTTATACTACGGGTATTGTGTGACTTATGTAAAGCAGCGGATCTTTTAAAAGATTTAATGTATGAAGTACTTTAGGGGTAGATACGAACTTGTTAGCTTAAAGTACCTTGTGTGTATAACTTGATTGTGTTGGTTTGTGATAGCACTTGTAATACTTTCTTGTTGATTGATAAGTAAACATGCTAGGATCTTCGTGTGTTAGTATCTTGTGATGTTGCGTAAAGGGGTTTTCCTTTGTTGTGCTTATGTTGTAACGATAGCTGTTGTGTTAGTATTTTACATCACTCGTCTCTTGAGATGATTAGGGTTAAGGCGCCTCCGATCTGAGGTAGACTTCGGCGGGTCGATGGACCTATGATTGAGAATACCTCATGCGAGTCCCGGGGGCTTTATCGCGGGCTACGAGTTCGAGTTAGAGTCGTCCTTTATGGGCATGCGGTCCGTGTGGCCGTGCGGTGCGAAGTCGGGGCGATGGCGAGAGTAGCTACCTCGATGCGGGAATACCTCATGCGGGCGATGAGATTGGCCTATGCGGGTGTGGAAAGTTCGAGGCTGAAGCGCGCGCGTTAGATCTGCGGGCAAGTGGCGGCTTTGATCATGTGGCGATGCAGGCGAATCTTATAATCTGATTCATGACCTTGATAGTGCGTAGGTGTTAGTAGTCGGCTATGCGCCGTACTTACCATGCGGTTTCATTATGGCACAGTGGGACACGGTGTTCATGTGTGTTCCTTGGTGCTTTTATATCATAAAGCTGCCGGTGAGGAAGGTATTCCACGGGCGTGATTGATATTGGGGCGTGAGACCCGTTGTTATATTTTAGTGATGACTTGGCGTGAGTCACGACTTGATATATTTGCTTGTTTATTGTGAGCGTAGTTTTGTTATCATACATGTCTCTGTTTTATATAGCTGCTATGATTTCATTCTGATATTTTCGGTTTCACATACGGTACACTTTGTAGGAGTACTTTGAGAAGGTTAATGCCTCGGCGAGCAGCTGATTACAAAGTGGTATCGAGCGATTAATCCTCGGAAAGTGTCTCTGGACCGTGTCGATGAAGTCTTGATTATCGGTGTGTTGTGCGCGCCAATAATCGAGGAGGCTATAGGATATTTAGGGTTGGTTTCTATTCTTATCACTCTGAGATCGTGCCTTAGAGTGTGTTGTAAGTTGGACCCTACGCGAAATTCATTCCACTTATCATTATGCCTCGCGTAGAACCGGGCCGGGAGGGCAAAGCGAGCGAGGAGGCTGCGAGTTGAGTTCGAGAGGTTGCGAGGGCACGGGCCCGTCATTACCTAGGTAGTGCTTCGTTCGGGGATTTCTGGCGTCGCTAGCCCGGCGAATTTTGCAGCGGCGGCGATTCTACTGCGTCCGCGATATTTGAACCTTGATTCCACGGCCAGAGCAGTGAATATAGATTGCAAAGAGGCAACCACATTTACTAGCTATGGATTTGGCTGCGAGAGATTATCTGATGTACCACGAGCCTTGATGACTACCTAAGAGAGGTTGTGTAAGAGTAATTCTTGATTGGGCTTGAGCATGGCACGTATGCGGGCTTATGTACAGCTGCGAAAAAGCGTGAGATCGGCGGGTTAACCAAGTAAGGTTTTGGGAATAAAGAAAGTGTGAGCCTTAGAGCTTTATCTGTAAAGACCTTAGAGGTAAGGCCGTCTCGGGTAGAGGCGTATGTTTATGTTTGACCACTTATAGGAGTGCATAGTGCACGTGGTGTGTTTGGGATAGGTCCACAAGTAAGTGTGAAATGAAGAGGGTAGTTGAGCTAAGAAGACCGCTAGGTTTTAAGTAGCGTGTTTAGTGAGATTGTTCGCCCGGGAGATAGTATTTGCGCGCTTGCCGGGTCGGGTTGAGGCCGCGTTGCGGGTCAACCAGCGGCATGTTTGGTGGTGAGGTGCGGTTGTGGTGGTCACTTGTGTTAGGAGTCGCGAGGTGTTAGGCCCAAGTTTAGTTGACGTGTCACGAGTTCGTGGATGCGTTCGACCCGATGGTGGTCGATGAGGGCAGCCATGCGTGTTCTTGATCGGGCCGTTCACTCGGCGATGTTGATTTATCGAAAGGTTGTAAGGCTGCGGGTGCCTACCTTCACCTTATAGCGAGCAGTGGAGCCAGTTCGGCTGTTTTTGTTTGGGAAGTTTTACGAGCGGGGTTAAGGACTCGGTGAGTCTCGAATCGCGTCGCCCTCGGGCGGTGTGTGAATTTGGGGTAGTTGTGTGGATTGTTGTCTCTGTGGAGGAAGTGTTTAAGCTACCATTTCGGTGTTCGGATATCGCCTTATGAAGCCTTGTAAGGCGGAAGTGTAAGTTCTTGATCGATTGGTTCGATGTTGGCAAGGTTGAACCGATTAGTTCGAGGTTTGTTCCGGTAATTTGGTTAGGGTGTGAGTTTTGGAAGCGAAGGAACTTAGCGAGTTACTTTGGGCCTTTTGAGTTCATGTGAAGAATAGGCGGGTTGCACTATATGTTAGCAATTGCCGTCCGACTTAGGAAGCGATGCGTCCGATCTTCGTATTGTTATGTTGAGTGGCGTATAAAGAGGCGAGCCTCTACCGCGAGAACGAACCCGACCGTGGCTCTCGTATGGTACGTCACGAGAAGAGGGCGTAGGGCGTACCTCGAGGATCATGAAGCGGCGGTACCATTTGTTGGAGTCGTCGGACAGGCTCGCGACAAAGTGACAAAGTGACTAAAGAAGTATATTTTAACCGGGAAGAGGTATTTGTGGTGATGTTAGAGGTGTTTCCTCGTAGACTTGGATATAAGTATGTTGCGCGGTATTTACGTGGCCAAGTATGGCGAGGATTGTTTACGTAAGTATAGTAGTGAAGACTATCTTTGGTGCGCGTTGTTTTGAGACTTAGAAGGAACATTCGGGGCGAATGTTTCTAAGGAAGAATGTTATACCCGTAGTTCCGGGGTATGTATGCGAGGGCGTGCGTGCGAGAATCGATGAAAGATTGGAAAGGAAGAAAGAGGTGATTTTCCACGGAAAAGTTTCGGTTTTGTGAAGGAAAAAGGTTAGTTAATGGGGTGGATTCCCGATTTGGTATTGGACTTCTTAGATTATATTAGAATTATGGAATTTTATTTTTGGAAATGGTCACGTGGGGCCCACGGGAGAAATTCTGATTTTGTGGGGCAGCTTTGATTTTGAGATTTTGGCGTTATGGATATTTTGGAAGGCGAAATATTTTGGGCGAATCGAGGCGACCGTGTCACCCCATGTGGCACCGCCGGCGAAATATGTTTGTGCCTGACACGGTTAGAGTCGTTTTCGGCGAAGCGTTCTACCTAACTACGAAGGGTAAATTGCGGCTATGTCATTTAGTATTTTTGCGGATTTTTAGAGGCGAAGCGTTTTGGACAGCGAGAGGGCAGCAGCACCCTGCGTTGGTGGACTGAAAGAGCGTTAGGGCCGATTGGATGGGCAAGGGTTGCTAGATATTTGTGTAGATTTTTGTGAGGTTTTAAGGAGTAGGGTCTAGGGGCACTTGGGCATATCTTGGCCCTCAGCACTGACTTGGCTAGATCTTGGCCACTTGGTTGGCCTTTGTAGCTTTATAAATACCCTCACGCTTTGAAGACTTCGTCCATTCCATAAATTCAAGTCTTGAAAACCTCCCTCCTCCTTGTTGGTTTCGTCCTCCCTCTTCCTTTGTGAGGCCTTGGCCGGTGCACCACTCCTGAGGCCTTGGCGAGAAGTACACCCACTCACAGTAGTGTGGCCGTGGGGTACCCCACTGCCTAGTTGCTTTAGTATAATACCCCACTTTGTGGTGTAGAAATACTCTCTAAAGTATTGTTATAATGCCCAATTACCTTAGCAGTATACCTTGTTGTATTCTAAGGTTATACTATCTGAAAAGCCAAATACTATTATACTTCCGTCGGTCCACAAACCGAAACCACAGGAAAATCTCCATAGTCAGTTGGAGTATTGTGTAGAAGTTGGTTAGAACTTCTAAGGGTGGTTTAGAAGCGGGTTGGGCGCTCGAAGTTGGAGCTAAGCGATTGCCGGGATCGACTTTATACTTGGATAATTATGGGCTTATCGAGGTAAATATCTTGTCCTCTATTTGTAATTGGAAATTACATGTCGTTAGATTATATAGTTGAAGTATACTATATATAGAACTAAGCTTAGTCTTTGGCAATGTCTTTTGACTTAAGCTGAAGAATGAGCTGACGTAATTACATGGGCGTATTCTGATGAAACTTGTGTAGTAATCTTGTGGAGTAGAATTGTACCCGTTCGGGTTAGATGTATAACCCACTGGTTGGCTTGGTAGCGGCCAGATTAGAGGAGGAGATTTCTGTTGCGGGGAGAATCTTTGCCGAATTTTTACGTAGAATGTTCTCGATGAGATCTAAATGTTAATAAAGCGCGCGTGGCCTTATAGGTTGAAGTACTCGTGTGGCGCGATCTCTTGGCAGGAGTAGCGGCGGTTGGAAGTACTTGGGCGTTTTGCTATTAGTCGATACTCGTCGCGAGGTATGTGAACCTCTTCTATCTCTTCTAGCATGATATGTGTGAACTATGTAGTGCGGTGAGCGTCGTGTGCTAAGCGTATTTGATTGGTTTAACACGTAAAGTGTTATAACGGCTTTATGGGAAGTTGGTTATAACGACTTTATGTTGGTAAGAAAATACTTGTGGTCTTTAAAAGGTGGCTGATTTGAACTATAAGCGGCTTGTTATGTGTTAATAAAGGACTTGAAGTATTTCAAAGAGTTTTGAATCATTTTGAAAGAAGAAGTAATACTTGGTTTTGAAAAAACTTAAGAGTTATACTAGCTTTATGGGAAGTTAGGTATAGCGGCTTAGAATGTTTCTTGATTTGGAAATCGAGAATGTGTCGACCAACCAACTGCGGCGTTAATAAAAGGAAATGTTTTGACTAATTAAGTATTATTAAAACCGATGAAACTTCCATCTGCGTAGAAGCTAAGATGAGAAAAAATGATATTTCTAGATCACGAATTTCTTTGTAATAAGATTGTTATAAACAAGAATATCCTACTCATATAAGACTTATGTTTCTCAGATTGTTTAAAGAGAATTATATTCTTAAATGAATAAGGCTATGAACACGAAACCTTTCTAAAATAAGAAGCGTGAGCATTTGAAATTAGGCAAACTTGGGCGTTTGGAAAATAATGTTGTTACTTGATTTTACAAAGGTAAGTGTTTTAGTTTATTTAAAAAACTGATCACTTTATTTTATACTACGGGTATTGTGTGACTTATGTGAAAACAACGGATCTTTTAAAAGATTTAATGTATGAACTACTTTAGGGGTAGAAACCCGAACTTGTAAGCTTAAAGAACCGTGTGTGTATAACTTGATTGTGTTGGTTTGTGATAGCATTGTAATACTTTCATGTTCATTGATACGAAAACATGCTCGGATGCTACGTGTGTTAGTATCTTGTGATGTTGCGTAAAGGGGTTTTCCTTTGTTGTGCTTATGTTGTAACGATAATTTGTTGTGTTAGTATTTTACATCGCTCGTCTTGAGATGATTCGGGGATTAGCGCCTCCGTGCGGGGTAGACTGAGCGGTCGATGGACCTATGATTGAGAATACCTCATGCGAGTCCCGAGGGCCTATGCGGAGCTACGAGAGTTCGGGTTAGAGTCGTCCTTTATGGGCATGCGGTCCGTGTGGCCATGCGGTGCGAAGTCGGGGCGATCTTAGGGAAGTAGCTACCTCGATGCGAGGAATACCTCATGCGGGCGATGAGATTGGCCTATGCGGAGGCTGCGGAAAGTTCGAGGCTAAACGCGCGTTAGATCTGCGGGCAAGTGGCGGCTTTGATCATGTGGCGATGCGGGCGGATCTTATGATCGATTCATGACCCAATGATGCGTAGGTGTTAGTAATCGGCTATGCCGTACTTACTGCATGCGGTTTCATTATAGCGCAGTGGGACACTGGTGTTCGTATGTGTTCCTTGGTGCTTTTATATCATAAAGCTGGCGGTGAGGAAGGTATTCCACGGGCATGATTGATATTGGGGCGTGAGACCCGTTGTTATATTTAGTGATGACTTGAGGCGTGAGTCACGACTTGATATATTTGCTTGTTTATTGTGAGCGTAGTTTTGTTATCATACGTATGTCTCATTTTATATATTTGCTATGATTTCATTTCTGATATTTTCGGTTTCACATACGGTACACTTTGTAGAATTCGCTTTGAGAAGGTTAATGCCTCGGCGGCAAGCCTGATTACAAAGTGGTATCGAGCGATTAATCCTCGGAAAGTGTCTGACCGGTGTCGATGGAGTCTTGATTATCGGTGTGTTGTGCACCACGATGTCGAGGAGGCTATAGGATATTTAGGGTTAGTTTCTATTCTTATCACTCTGAGATCGTGCCTTAGATTTGTGTTGTAAGTTGGACCCTCGTGAAATTCATTCCTTATCATTATGCCTCGCGTGAGCAACCGGGCGGGAGGCAAAGCGGCCGAGGCTGCGAGTTGAGTTGAGAGGTTGCGAGGCAGGCCCGATCATTACCTAGGGTAGTGCCGTTCGGGGATTTCTGCGGCGTCACTGCTGCTTGTGAAATTAGCAGCGGCGGCGGTTCCTCTGCGTCGCGATATTTGAACGCCGGTTCCACGGCCAGAGCGGTGAATATAGATTGCAAAGAGGCAACCACATTTACTAGCTATGGATTTGGCTACGGAGATTATACCCGATGTACCACGAGCCTTGATGACTACCTAAGAGAGGTTGTGTAAAGTAATTCTTGATTGGGCTTGAGCATGGCACGTATGCGGGCTTATGTGCGGTAGAAAAAGCGTAGAGATCGGCGGGTTAACGAAGTAAGGTTTTGGGAATAAAGAAAGTGTGAGCCTTAGAGCTTTATGCAAAGACCTTAGAGGTAAGGCCGTCTCGGGTAGAGGCGATATGTTTATGTTTGACCACTTATAGGAGTGCATAGTGCACGTGGTGTGTTTGGGATAGGTCCTAGTAAGTGTGAAATGAAGAGGGTAGTTGAGCTAAGAAGACCGCTAGGTTTTAAGTAGCGTGTTTAGTGAGATTGTTCCTTCGGGGAGATAGTATTTTTGCGCCTTGCGGTCGGGTTGAGGCAGCGTTGCGGTCAGACAGCGGCATGTTTAGTGGTGAAGTGCAGTTGTGGTGGTCGCGCGTGTTAGAGTCACGAGGGTGTTAGGCCCGAGTTTAGTTGACCAGCGTCTGAGTTCGTGGATGCGTTCGACCCGATGGTCGATCGATGGAAGCAGCCCATCGTGTTCTTGATCGGGGCCAGTTCACTCGGCGATGTTGATTTATCGAAGGTTGTAAGGCTGCAGGTGCCTACCTTCGCCTTATGGCGACAGTGGAGCCAGTTACGGCTGTTTTGTTTGGAAGTTTTACGAGCGGGGTTAAGGACTCAGGTGAGTCTCGAGTCGCGTCGCCCTCGGGCGGTGTGTGGATTTCGGGGGTAGTTGTGTGGATTGTTGTCTCCTGTGGAGAAGTGTTTAAGCTACCATTTCGGTGTTAGGATATCGCCTTATGAAGCCTTGTAAGGCGGAAGTGTAAGTTCTTGTCGATTGGTTCGATGTTGGCAAGGTTGAACAGTTGGTTGAGTTTGTTCCGGTATGTGGTTAGGGTGTGGCGAGTTTTGGAAAGCGAAGGAACTTAGCGAGTTACTTTGGGCCTTTTGAGTTCATGTGAAGAATAGGCGGGTTGCCTATATGTTGCAATTCGTCAGACTTAGGAAGCGTCGTCCGATCTTCGTATTGTTATGTTAGGAGTGGCGTATAAGAGGCGAGCCTCTGCGAAACAGACCGAGCAGTGGCTCTCGTATGGCACGTCACGAGAAGAGTAGTAGGCGTGCCTCGAGGATCATGCGGCCGGTACCATTTGTTGGGTCGTCAGACAAGGCTCGCGACAAAGTGACAAAGTGACTAAAAGTATATTTCTAACCCCGGGAAGAGGTATTTGTGGTGATGTTAGAGGTGTTTCCTCGTAGACTTGGATATAAGTATGTTGCGCAGGTATTTCTGTGGCCAGGTATGGCAGGATTGTTTCGTAAGTATAGTAGTGAAGACTATACTGGCGCCGTTGTTTTGAGACTTAGAAGGAACATTCGGAATGAATGTTTCTAAGGAAGAATGTTATACCGTAGTTCCGAGGTATGTATGCGAGGGCGTGCGTGCGAGAATCTGTGAAAGATTGGAAAGGAAGAAGAGGTGATTTTCCACGGAAAAGTTTCCGGTTTTGTGAAGGAAAAAGGTTAGTTAATGGGAATTGGATTCCCAGTTTGGTATTGGACTTCTTAGATTATATTAGAATTATGGAATTTTATTTTTGGAAATGGTCACGTGGGGCCACGGGAGAAATTCTGATTTTGTAGGGCCAGCTTTGATTTTGAGATTTTGGCGTTATGGATATTTTCGGAAGGCGAAATATTTTGGGCGAATCGAGCGACACGTGTCACCCCGTGTGGCACCGCGGCGAAATATGTTTGTGCCTGACACGGTTAAGTCGTTTTTAAAGCGTTCTACCTAACTACGAAGGGTAAATTACGGCTATGTCATTTAGTATTTTTGCGGATTTTCAGAGGCGAAGCGTTTTGGACCAGCGAGAGGGCAACAGCACCTGCGTTGGTGGACTGAAGGCGTTAGGGCGATTGGATGAAGCGAGGTTGCTAGATATTTGTGTAGATTTTTGTGAGGTTTTAAGGAGTAGGGTCTAGGGGCACTTGGGCATATCTTGGCCTCAGCGCTGACTTGGCTAGATCTTGGCCTTGGTTGGCCTTTGCTTGCTATAAATACCCTCCTTTGAAGACTTCTTCGTCCGTTCCATAAATTCAAGTCTTGAAAACCTCCTCCTCCTTGTTGGTTTCGTCCTCCCCTCTTCGCTGTGAGGCCTTGGCAGAGGTGCACCACTCCTAGAGGCCTTGGCCGGTACACCACTCACAGTAGTGTGGCGTGGGGTACCCCACTGCCTAGTTGCTTTCGTATAATACCCCACTGTGGTGTAGAAATACTCTAAAGTATTGTTATAATGCCCAAATTACCTTAGCCAGTATACCTTGTTGTATTCTAAGGTTATACCTATCTGAAAAGCCAAATACTATTATACTTCCGTCGATCCACAAGCGAAACCACAGGAAAATCTCCGTAGTCAGTTGGAGTATTGTGTAGAAGTTGGTTAGAAGCTTCTAAGGGTGGTTTAAGCGGGTTGGGCGCTCGAAGTTGGAGCTAAGCGATTGCCGGGATCGACTTTATACTTGGATAATTATGGGCTTATCGAGGTAAATATCTTGTCCTCTATTTGTAATTGGAAATTACATGTCGTTAGATATATAGTTGAAGTATACTATATATAGAACTAAGCTTAGTCTTTGCGGCAATGTCTTTTGACTTAAGCTGAAGAAGCTGAAGCTGTAATTACATGGGGCGTATTCTGATAGACTTGTGTAGTAATCTTGTGGAGTAGAATTGTGCAGTTCGGGTTAGATGTATAACCCCACTGGTTGGCTTGGTGGCCGGCCAGTTAGAGAGGAGATTTCTGTTGTTGCGGGAGAGTCTTCTTAGAATTTTACGTAGAATGTTCTCACGATGAGATCTAAATGTTAATAAAGCGCTTGTGGCCTTATAGGTTGAAGTACTACGTGTGGCGCGATCTACTTGGCTTAGGAGTAGTGGCGGTTGGAAGTACTTGGAGCGTTTTGCTATTAGTCGATGCACAAATCGCGAGGTATGTGAACCTCTTATATCTCTTCTAGCATGATATGTGTGAACTATGTAGTGCGGTGAAGCGTCGTGTGCTAAGCGTATTTGATTGGTTTAACACGTAAAGTGTTATAGCGGCTTTATGGGAAGTTGGTTATATGACTTTATGTTGGTAAGAAAATACTTGTAGTCTTTAAAAGGTAAGCGATTTGAACTATAAGCGGCTTGTTATGTGTTAATAAAGGACTTGAAGTATTTCAAAAGAGTTTTGAATCATTTTGAAAGAAGTAATACTTGGTTTGAAAAAACTTAAGAGTTATACTAGCTTTATGGGAAGTTAGGTATAACGGCTTAAGAATGTTTCTTGATTTGAAATCGAATGTGTGTCGACCCGACCAACTGCGGCGTTAATAAAAGGAAATGTTTTGACTAATTAAGTATTATTAAAACCGGTAGAAACTTCCATCTGCATAGAAGCTAAGATGAGAAAAAATGATATTTCTAGATCACAGTTTGTAATAAGATTGTTATAAACAAGAATATCCTACTCATATAAGACTTATGTTTCTCAGATTGTTTAAAAGAATTATATTCTTAAATGAATAAGGCTATGAACCGCGAAACCTTTCTAAAATAAGAAACGTGAACATTTGAAATTAGGCAAACTTGGGCGTTTGGAAAATAATGTTGTTACTTGATTTTACAAGGTAAGTGTTTTAGTTTATTTAAAAAGGCAGTCCACTCTATTTTATACTACGGGTATTGTGTGACTTATGTGAAAGCAGCGGATCTTTTAAAAGATTTAATGTATGAAGTACTTTAGGGGTAGATACCAGAACTTGTTAGCTTAAAGTACCTTGTGTGTATAACTTGATTGTGTTGGTTTGTGATAGCCTTGTAATACTTTCTTGTTGACTTGATAAGTAAACATGCTAGGATGCTACGTGTGTTAGTATCTTGTGATGTTGCGTAAAGGGTTTTCCTTTGTTGTGCTTATGTTGTAACGATAATTTGTTGTGTTAGTATTTTACATCACTCGTCTCTTGAGATGATTAGGGATTAAGGTAACCCTCCGTGCGGGGTAGACTTCGAGCGGGTCGATGGACCTATGATTGAGAATACCTGCATGCAGGTCCCGAGGGCCTATCGCGGGCTACGAGAGTTCGAGTTAGAGTCGTCCTTTATGGGCATGCGGTCCGTGGCCATGCGGTGCGAAGTCGAGGGCGATCAGGAGTAGCTACCTCGATGCGGGAATACCTCATGCGGGCGATGAGATTGGCCTATGCGGGTGCGGAAAGTTCGAGGCTGAAGCAGCGCATTAGATCTAACGGGCAAGTGGCGGCTTTGATCATGTAATGATGCGGGCGAATCTTATAATCTGATTCGCATGACCTTAATGAATGCGTAGGTGTTAGTAGTCGGCTATGCCTTACGTACTTACCTGTGCGGTTTCATTATGAGCGCAGGTGGGACCTGGTGTTCATGTGTGTTCCTTGGTGCTTTTATATCATAAGCTGCGGCGATGAGGAAGGTATTCCACGGGCGTGATTGATATTGGGGCGTGAGACCCATTGTTATATTTAGTGATGACTTGGCGTGAGTCACGACTTGATATATTGCTTGTTTATTGTGAGCTGTAGTTTTGTTATCATACATGTCTCTGTTTTATATAATTTGCTATGATTTCATTCTGATATTTTCGGTTTCACATACGGTACACTTTGTAAGTGCGCTGAGAAGGTTAATGCCTCGAGCGAGCTTAGCGATTACAAAAGTGGTATCGGAAGCGATTAATCTCGGAAAGTGTCTACGAGCCGTGTCCGATGGAGTCTTGATTATCGGTGTGTTGTGCGCGCTTATGTCGAGGAGGCTATAGGATATTTAGGGTTGGTTTCTATTCTTATCACTCTGAGATCGTGCCTTGAATTTGTGTTGTAAGTTGGACCTACGTGAAATTCATTCCTTATCATTATGCCTCGCGTAGACAACACGGGCCTAGGAGGCAAGCGCGCCGAGGAGGCTGCGAGTTGAGTTGAGAGGTTGCGAGGCGCGGGCCCAATCATTACCTAGGGTAGTGCCGTTCGGGGATTTCTGCGGCGTCGCTGGCCGAGAATTTAACGCAGTGGCGGCGGTTCCTCTGCGTCCACGATATTTGAACGCCCGGTTCCACGGCCAGGAGCGATGAATATAGATTGCAAAGAGGCAACCCTGTTACTAGCTATGGATTTGGCTACCAGAGATTATACCGATGTACCACGAGCCTTGATGACTACCTAAGAGAGGGTTGTGTAAGAGTAATTCTTCAGTTGGGCTTGAGCATGGCCTGTGTACGGGCTTATGTACAGCAGGCCGAAAAAACGTAGAGATCGACGGGTTAACCAAGTAAGGTTTTGGGGAATAAAGAAAGTGTGAGCCTTAGAGCTTTATACGCAAAGACCTTAGAGGTAAGGCCATCTCGGGTAGAGACGTATGTTTATGTTTGACCCTTATAGGAGTGCATAGTGCACGTGAGCTGTGTTTGGGATAGGTCCCTAAGTAAGTGTGAAATGAAGAGGGTAGTTGAGCTAAGAAGACCGCTAGGTTTTCGTAACGTGTTTAGTGAGATTGTTCCTTCGGGGAGATAGTATTTTGCGCCTTGCCGGGTCGGGTTGAGGCCCGCGTTAGGTCAACCAGCGGCATGTTTGGTGGTGGGGTCTGGTTGTGGTGGTCCGCCTTGTGTTAGGGTGACGGGTGTGGCCCGAGTTTAGTTGACCCGTGCGAGTTAGTGGATGCGTTCGACCGGTGGTGGTCGATGAGCAGCCCATCGTGTTCTTGATCGGGGCCGTTCACTGGCGGTGTTGATTTATCGGAAAGGTTGTAAGGCTGCAGGTGCCTACGCCGCCTTATGGCGACAGTGGAGCCAGATTCTGGCTGTTTTTGTTTGAAGTTTTACGAGGCGAGGTTAAGGACTGGTGAGTCTCAGAATCGCGTCGCCCTCGGGCGGTGTGTGAATTTCGGTAGTTGTGTGGATTGTTGTCTCCTGTGGAGGAAGTGTTTAAGCTTCCATTTCGGTGTTCGGATATCGCCTTATGAAGCCTTGTAAGAGAGGCGGAAGTGTAAGTTCTTGGTCGATTGGTTCGATGTTGGCAAGGTTGAATGATTGGTTGAGTTTGTTCCGGTAGTTTGTGGTTAGGAGTGTGGCAGTTTTGGAAGCGAAGGAACTTAGCGATTACTTTGGAGCCTTTGAGTTCATGTGAAGAATAGGCGGGTTGCCTATATGTTAGCAATTCTTGGTCAGAGCTTAGGAGGCGATCGTCCGTCTTTTCGTATTGTTATGTTCGGGTGGCGTATAAGAGGCGGAGCCTCTCCGCGGAGACCGAACCGTGGCTCTCCGTGTACGTCGAGAAGGGCGTAGGCGTGCCTCGAGGATCATAGCGACCGTTACCATTTGTTGGAGTCGTCGGAGCAAGGCTCGCGACAAAGTGACAAAAGTGACTAAAGAAGTATATTTTAACCCGGGAAGAGGTATTTGTGGTGATGTTAGAGTGTTTCTACGTGGACTTGGATATAAGTATGTTGCGGTATTTACGTGGCCAAGTATGGAGGATTGTTTAAGTAAGTATAGTAGTGAAGACTATCTTTGGCGCCGCGTTGTTTGAGACTTAGAAGGAACATTGGAATGAATGTTTCTAAGAAGGAAGAATGTTATGCCCGTAGTTCGGGTATGTATGCGGGCGTGCGTGCGAGAATCACGTGAAAGATTGGAAGGAAGAAAGGGTGATTTTTCCACGGAAAAGTTTCCGGTTTTGTGAAGGAAAAAGGTTCGTTAATGGGAATTGGATTCCCGGTTGAGTGTCAGACTTCTTAGATTATATTAAATTATGGAATTTTATTTTTTGGAAATGGTCACGTGGGGCCCGGGAGAAATTTACGGTTTGTGGGAGCCGCTTTGATTTTGAGATTTTGGCGTTATGGATATTTCGGAAGGCCGAAATATTTTGGGCGAATCGGGCGACACGTGTCACTACGTGGCACCTTGGGCGAAATATGTTTGTCTGTGCCTGACACGGTTAAGTCGTTTTTGGCGAAGCGTTCTACTAACCACGAGAAGGGTAAATTACGGCTATGTCGTTTAGTATTTTTGCGGATTTTTAGAGGCGCAGCGTTTTGGACACGAGAGGCAACACTTGGCACCCTCTAGTTGGTGGACTGAAAGGCGTTAGGGGCGATTGGATGAGCGAGGTTGCTTTAGATATTTGTGTAGATTTTTGTGAGGTTTTAGGAGTAGGGTGCAGGGGCACTTGGGCATATCTTGGCCTCCATGCCAGCTTAGCTAGATCTTGTACTTGGTTGGCCTTTCTTGGCTTTAAATACCTCTCCCATTTGAAGACCGTCCATTCCGTAAATTCAAGTCTTGAAAACCTCCTCCTATTTGTTGGTTTCGTCCCTCCTCTTCGCTGTGAGGCCTTGGCCGAGAGGTGCACCACTCCTAGAGGCCTTGGCCGAGTACTCCTCAGTAGTGTGTGATGGTACCACTGCCTAGTTCTTCGTATAATACCCGCTTTGTGGTGTAGAAATACTCTCTAAAGTATTGTTATAATGCCCAAATTACCTTAGTAGTATACCTTGTTGTATTCTAAGGTTATGCCTATCTGAAAAGCCGGAAATACTATTATACTTCCCGGTCTAAACCGAAACCACTAGGAAAATCTCCGTAGTCAGATTTGGAGTATTGTGTAAGTTAGTTAGAAGCTTCTAAGGGTGGTTTAAAGCGGGTTGGGCGCTCGAAGTTGGAGCTAAGCGATTGCCCGAGGATCGACTTTATACTTGGATAATTATGGGCTTATCGAGGTAAATATCTTGTCCATACATTTGTAATTGGAAATTACATGTCGTTAGATTATATAGTTGAAGTATACTATATAGAGAACTAAGCTTAGGACTGCGGCAATGTCTTTTGACTTAAGCTGTTGAAGCGAGCTATAATTACATAGTGTATTCACAGTAGACTTGTGTAGTAATCTTGTGGAGTAGAATTGTACCGTTCGGGTTAGATGTATAACCACGCGTTGGCTTGGTAGCCGGCCGTTAGAGGAGAAATTTACATGTTGCGGGGTGGGGGGAGGTCTTTGCCGAATTTTACGCCAGAATGTTCTCGATGAGATCTAAATGTTAATAAAGCGCGCTTGTGGCCTTATAGGTTGAAGTACTCGTGTGGCGCGATCTCGCTTGGCAGGAGTAGCCGGTTGGAAGTACTTGGGCGTTTGCTATTGAAGTGCGATGCCGTCGCGAGGTATGATGACCTCTTACGCCTATCTCCTTTCTGGCATGATATGTATGTGAACTATGTAGATACGGTAGGCGTCACGTGTATTGCTAAGCGTATTTGATTGGTTTTAACCCATGTAAAGTGTTATAACGGCTTTATGGGAAGTTGGTTATAACTTGACTTTATGTTGGTAGAAAATACTTGTAATTCTTTAAAGGTAGCTGATTTGAACTATAGCCAGCGAGACATTATGTGTTAATAAAGGACTTGAAGTATTTGAAAAGGATTTGAATCATTTTTGAAAAGAAGAAGTAATGCTTGGTTTTGAAAAAACTTAAGAGTTATACTAGCTTTATGGGAAGTTAGGTATAACGGCAAGAATGTTTCTTGATTTCGGAAATCGAGAATGTGTCGACCCGACCAACTGCAGCGTTAATAATAAGGAAATGTTTTGACTAATTAAGTATTATTAAAACGGTAGAAACTTCCGTCTGCGCTTATAGTAGCTAGATGAGAAAAATGATATTTCCTAGATCACGGTACCTTTTGTAATAAGATTGTTATAAACAAGAATATCTGCTAGCATTATAAGACTTATGTTTCTCAGTTGTTTTAAAAAGAGAATTATATTCTTAAATGAATAAGGCTATGAACCCAAACCTTTCTAAAATAAGAAGCTGTGAACGCATTTGAAATTAGGCAAACTTGGGCGTTTGGAAAATAATGTTGTTACTTGATTTTACAAAGGTAAGTGTTTTAGTTTATTTAAAAAAACTGATCGCTCTTATTTTATACTCACGGGTATTGTGTGACTTATGTGAAAGCAGCGGATCTTTTAAAAGATTTAATGTATGAAGTACTTTAGAAGTGAGATACTAGAACTTGTTAACTTAAAAGTACCTTGTGTATAACTTGATTGTGTTGGTTTGTGATAGCACTTTGCTAATACTTTCTTGTTGATTGATAAGTAAACATGCTAAGGATCTTTACGTGTGTTAGTATCTTGTGATGTTGCGTAAAGGGTTTAAACTTTTGTTGTGCTTATGTTTGCTTAACGTATAGGCAGGCTGTTGTGTTAGTATTTTACATCACTCGTCTCTTGAGATGATTAGGGGTTAAAGTACATGCCTCCGATGCGGAGAATGAACTTCGGTAGTCGATGGACACTATGATTCGAGAATACCTCGTCACGAGTCGGCCTATCTTGAACTGTCGCTGAGAGTACGAGTTCCCGAGGTTAGAGTCGTCCGCTTTATGGGCGTGCGGTCCGTCGTGGCGTCGCGGGACTGCGAAGTCGGGGCGTCAGAGGTAGCTACCCTCGTCTGAGGGAATACCTCATGCGGCCCGATGTAGATTGGCACATGCGGAGGCTGCGGCGGAAAGTTCGAGGGCTAGGCGCGCATTTAGATCTTGCTTGGGCAAGTGGCGGCTTGATCATGTGGCGATGCGGGCGGATCTTATAATCACGATTCGCGACGCCCGATAGTGCTGTGGGTGTTAGTAATCGGCTATGCCTTACGTACTTACCAATGCCCGAGTTTCGTTATAACGCAGTGGGACTCGAGGTGTTCGTATGTGTTCCTTGGTGCTTTTATATCATAAAGCTATGGCGGTGAGGAAGGTATTCGCGGAACGCCTGATTGATATTGGGGCGTGAGACCCGTTGTTATATTTTAAAGTGATGACTTGAGGCGTAGGTCACGACGATATATTGCTTGTTTATTGTGACGTAGTTTTGTTATCATCGTATGTCTCTGTTTTATATAGTTGCGTAATTGATTTCAGTATTCTGATATTTTCGGTTTACGCCAAGATACGCGGTGTACACTTTGTAGGGTGCTTTGAGAAGGTTAATGCTTATAGAGCGAACTTAGCTGATTACAAAGTGGTATCAGAGCGATTAATCCTGGAGAATGTCTCGGGCCGTGTCGATGAAGTCTTGATTATCGGTGTGTTGTGCACCACGCCAATGTCCAGGAGGCTATACGGATACTTTAGGGTTGGTTTCTATTCTTATCACTGCGAGATCGTGCCTTAGAGGCTGTGTTGTAAGTTGGACCCTCGCGAAATTCATTCCTTATCATTATGCCTCGCGTAGAACAGCCGGGCCGGAGGAGGGCAAAGCGAGGCTGCGAGTTGAGTTCCCGGAAGGGTTGCGAGAGCGCGGGCGTCATTACCTAGGAGTAGTGCCCGTTCGGGATTCCTGGCGTGCTAGTACCAGGTGGAATTGCTGCGGCCCGGCGATTCCTAACTAGTCCCGCGATATTTGAACCGGTTCCACGGCCGAGCGATGAATATAGATTGCAAAGAAGCAACCACATTTACTTAAGCTATGGATTTGGCTACCGAGAGATTATACCGAGTGTACACGAGCCTTGATGACTACCTAAGAGGTTGTGTAAGAGTAATTCTTCGATTGGAGCGATGGCGCGCGATAATGCGGAGCTTATACTTGCTGTGGCGTAGCGTGAAGATCGACCAGGTTAACCAAGTAAGGTTTTGGGAATAGAAATTAATAGAGCGCTTAGAGCTTTATCATAAAGACCTTAGAGGTAAAGGCACGTCTCGGGTAAGAGGCGTATGTTTATGTTTGACCACTTATAGGGTCAGCTAGTTGCCACGTGAAATTTTATGTTTGGGATAGGTCCGCAAGTAAAGTGTGAAATGAAGAGGGTAGTTGAGCTAAGAAGACTAGGCCAGGTTTTAAGCGTAGCGTGTTTAGTGAGATTGTTCGCTTCGGGGAGATAGTATTTTTGCGCTATTCTTGGGAACGGGTTGAGGCCGCGTTGCGGGTCAACCGCGGCATGTTTAGTCAGTGGTGAATGCGGTTGTGGTGGTCAGCGCGCCTTGTGTTAGGGTCACGAGGTATTAGGCCCAGTTTAGTTGACCACGTGCGAGTTCGTGGATCGTTAACCGATGTGGTGATGCGATGAGGAGCAGCCGGCCGTGTTCATTAACGATCGGGGCCAGTTCACTCGGCGATGTTGATTTATCGGAGAAAGGTTGTAAAGCTTACTGGCAGGTGCCTACCTTCGCACCATGGCGAACCAGTGGAGCCAGATTCACGGCTGTTTTTGTTTGGGAAGTTTTACGAGAAGCGAGGTTAAGGACTGGGTGAGTCTCGGAGTCGCGTGCGCCCTCGGGCGATTATTGTGGATTTGAGGGTAGTTGTGTGGATTGTTGTCTCCTGTGGAGGGAAGTGTTTAAGCTACCATTTTAGGTGTTCGGATATCGCGCATGAAGCCTTGTAAGGGAGGAAGTGTAAAGTTCGCGATCGATTGGTTCGATGTTGTGCAGAGTTGGGCAGTTAGTTGAGTTTGTTCAATGATGTGTATAGGTTAGAGGTGTGAGTTTTGGAAGCGAAGGAACTTAGCTTGAGGTTGCTTTGGGCACTTTTGAGTTCATGTGAAGAATAGGCCAGGTTGCTATATGTTGCATGATGCCGTCCGAGCTTGGGAGGCAGTCGTCGAGTCTTTCGTATTGTTATGTTAGGGGCTGGCGTATAAAGAGGCGAGCCTCTGCCACGAGCACGACCCGAGCAGTGGCTCCGTATGGCACGTCACGAGAAGAGCGTGAGGCGTGCCTCGGATCATGCGCGACCGGTACCATTTGTTGGAGTGCGTCCGGGCAAGGCTACAGCGACAAAGTGACAAAAGTGACTAAGAGTATATTTTTAACCGGGAAGAGGTATTTGTGGTGATGTTCAGAGTGTGTTTCCTAAGTAGAGCTTGGATATAAGTATGTTGTATGAATATTTACGTGGCCCGAGTATGGCGAGGATTGTTTCGTAAGTATAGTAGTGAAGACTATCTTGGCGCACGTTTGTTTTGAGACTTAGAAGGAACATTGGGAATGAATGTTTCTAAGAGGAAGAATCTTTATACCACAAATAGTTCGGGAGTATGTATGCGAGGGGCGTCACGTGCGAGAATCTGACAGAGAAAAGATTGGAAAGGAAGAGAGAATTGATTTTCCACGGAAAAGAAGTTTCCGTTTTTTTGTGAAGGAAAAAGGTTCGTTAATGGGAATTGGATTCCCAGTTTGAGTAATTCGAGGACTTCTTAGATTATATTAGAATTATGGAATTTTATTTTTTAGAGAAATGGTCACGTGGGGCCTGCAGGAGAAATTCTGCGGTTTTGTGGGAGCCAGCTTTGATTTTTGAGATTTTTGTAGATTTATGGATATTTTCGGAAGGCGAGCATATTTTAGGCGAATCGAAGCGTGCGATGTCACCCCCAATGTGGCACCGCTTGGGCCGAAATATGTTTGTACCTGACACGGTTAAAGTCGTTTTAGAAGCGAAGCGTTCTACCTAACTACGAAGGGTAAATTACGGCTATGTCATTTAAGTATTTTGCGGATTTTAAGGAGGCGAAGCGTTTTTGGACCAACGAGAGGCAACAACGCGCACCTCTGCGTGGTTGGAGCATGAAGAGGCGTTAGGGGCGATTGGATGAAGCAGGGTTCACTTTAGATATTTATTAATAGATTTTGTAGCGAGGGTTTTAGAGGGTGGGGTCTAGGGGCACTTGGGCATATCTTGGACCCTCAGTTGCCCGGCTTGGCTAGATCTTGGTACTTGGTTTGGCACTTTGCTTAACTATAAATACCCTCACGCTTTGAAGACTTTCTTCATCCGTTCCATGCAATTCCAAGTCTTGAAAACCTCCCTCACACTCCTTTGTTGGTTTCGTCCCTCCCCTCTTTCACTTTGTGAGGGCCTTGGCGGGTGCACCCCACTCCTAGAGGCCTTGGCCGAGGGATTTTCCTGCACTCCTAGTGAGTGTGTGTGGGGTACCCACTAGCCTAGTTGCTTTAGTATAATACCCCACTGCTTTGTGGTGCAAATACTCTCTACAAAAGTATTGTTATAATGCCCCAATTACATGTAGTATACTCTGTATTGTATTCTAAAGGTTATACCTATCACGAAAAGCCAAATACTATTATGCCTTCCGTGGAGTCCCACAAAACCGAAACCACACAGGAAAATCTCCATAGTCAGATTTGGAGTATTGTGTAGAAGTTGGTTAGAACTTCTAAGGGGTGGTTTGGCGAGTTGGGCCTTCGGAGCGCTCGGAGTTGGGCTAAAGCGATTGCCGGATCGAAACTTTATACTTGGATAATTATGGGCTTATCGAAGTAAATATCTTGTCCTCTACATTTGTAATTGGAAATTACATGTCGTTAGATTATATAGTTGAAGTATACTATATAGAACTAAGCTTAATCACTTGTGACAATGTCTTGCTGACTTACTTCCGAAGAAGCTGAAGCTGACCCAACGTAATTACATAGGGCATGTCTGATTCACGGTAGACTTTGTAGTAATCAATGCGCTGGGTAGAAATTGTACTAGTTCGGGTTAGATGTATAACCCCCACTGTGTTTAAACTTGTGTAGTGCCCAGTTAGAGAGAAGGAGAGATTTCTGTTGTTGGGGAAGTCTTGCCGAATTTCCTGTAGAGATGTTCTCACAGATGAGATCTAAATGTTAATAAGCGCCTTGTGGCCTTGCCAGGTTGAAGTACTCGTGTGGCGCGATCTACTTGGCTTAAGGTGGCCATGAAGCGGTTGGAAGTACTTGGGCGTTTTGCTATTAGTCGATGCTAAAATGCATGAAAAAAAGAACATGTGAACCTCTTTGTACATCTCTTCACAGCATGATATTATTGTGAACTATGTAGTCACGGTGAGCGTCGACTATGCCTAAGCTGCTGGCAATATTTGATTGGTTTAACACGTAAAGTGTCCATATAGCGGCTTTATGGGAAGTTGGATATACTCAAGCTTTATGTTGGTAAGAAAATCTTGTGGTGCTTTAAAGATGGCGGTTGAACGCATGGCGGGCACATTTATGTGTGTAATAAAGGACTTCAGAAGTATTTGAAAAGTTTTGAATCATTTTAGAAAAGAAAGAAGTAATACTTGGTTTTGAAAAAACTTAAGAGTTATACTAGCTTTATGGGAAGTTAGGTATAACGAAGCAGAATGTTTTCTGCTTTGATTTGGAAATCGAATGTATCGACCTGACCAACTGCGAGCGTTAATAAAAGAAATGTTTTTTGACTAATTACATTATTATTAAAACCCGATCAAAACTTCCATCTGCATGGCTAAGATGAGAAAAATGAAATATTTCCTAGATCATCCAATTTTAGTGTAATAAGATTGTTATAAACAGAATATCACTACTCGCATATAAGACTTATGTTTCTCAGAGTTGTTTAAAAGGGAATTATATTCTTAAATGAATAGAAGACTATGAACCATAAACCTTTCTAAAATAGAGAAGCGTGAACATTTGAAATTAGAGCAAACTTGGGCGTTTGGAAAATAATGTTATTACTTGATTTTACAAAGGTAAGTGTTTTAGTTTATTTAAAAAAACTGATCCTTTCTATTTTATACTACGAATTGTATTGTGACTTATGTAAACAGCGGATCTTTTAAAAGATTTAATGTATGAAGTACTTTAGGGTAGATACTAGAACATTTGGCTTAAAGTACCTTGTGTGTATAACTTGATTGTGTTGGTTTGTGATAGCGCTGTAATACTTTGCTTGTTGATTAGATAAGTAAACATGCTAGGATCACTTTACGTGTGTTAGTATCTTGTGATGTTGCGTAAAGGGTTTTCCTTTGTTGTGCTTATGTTGCTTAACGATAAGCTGTTGTGTTAATGTATTTACATCACTTTCATCTCTTGAGATGATTCAGGGTGTTAAGCTGCCCTCCGATGCTGAGGGTAGCAGGCTTCAGGCGGAGTCGATGGACACATGATTCGAGAATACACCATCACACAGGTCCCGAGGCTTTATCTTGAACTACGAGAAGTTCAGGTTAGAGTCTGCGATCCTCCCTTTGCTATCGGGCATCACGGTCCATGTATGACACGTGCTGGATTTGCGAAGTCGAGGCGATCTTTGGGTAAGCGTAGCTACCTCGATGCGAGGAAGGCCCTGCAATGCGGGTAGATGAGATTTGCCTATGCGGCGGAGTTCATGCGGAAAGTTCCGAGGCTAGCTGAAGCGCTGTAGCATTGAGATGCTACTGCGGGCAAGTGGCGGCTTTGATCATGTAGCCCTTGATGCAGGGCGAGATCTTATAATCTGATTACGCTGACCTTGTTGAATGGCGGCGTAGGTGTTTAGTAGTCGGCTATGCCTTACGGCGTACTTTTACCACCATGCGGTTTTCATTATAGCGCAGATGGGACCTGGTATTCATGTGTGTTCCTTGGGTGCTTTTATATCACTAAAGCTATGGCGGTGAGGAAGGTATTCCGCACGAGCATGATTGATATTGGGGCGTGAGA
>JAQGDG010000638.1:0-84931 GCA_029844215.1 Przewalskia tangutica
TGCATAGTTAGCTAAGTTTCAAGCCTATTTAAAGGGGATTGTGAACGTTGATTAGTTAAAAGTATCGCGAATCGCATTTCTTGTTAATTGACTGCTTATACCAAGTATGTGATGTCGAGTTTATATTTGGAGTTATGTGACGAGCGTCTATGCACTCTCAGATTTGCCGGTTTAAGTGAATCACGATATAAGTGAATTAGTATAATATTTTATCTTATTTTTAGCATCATGTTATATATAGTTCGAATGGTGATATTCTTACATACTTTAGTCTTGATATCCGCTTGAATTTGTATTTAAGTACTGTAAAGCTTTAATTATTTGAACTCGGATATACGTCTGCATAGCGGTAGTCGCATACATCTTCATGTTATTTATTAGTCATTTGGACTTGTAAGCATCATTTAATAACCATCCAAATTATTTTAACATGTGAGTGTCATCATGCCTGCAACAAATAACATGGATATAAACTATATGTATGATTGGTTTAGCAAATTGACTATAGGCTTCCCATATCCGCTTTAGGTAAAAGTGCCTCATAAGTGTTAACATGAGAAAGTCCTTTAGACAGGCTATAGCGTATCGACATTACTTTCTCGTGAAATATTTTATTTACATTTTCTTATGTGATATATTTACATGTCCGGCTGATTCGGATCATTTTCTTTCTTTGATTTACATGAAATGCATCGGAGCAACGGTAAGAATCCTGATTATGAGACTTATCTCACTCTGAAGTCAAACGAAGACCCGCAGAGTGTTCTTTCGTGATTCTTCGCTTCAGGATTTTGAAACAAGCGGGGCATGGATGACAATGTCAATATCTGTCTGAGTCGCTCTTTATTATTATTCCTTTAATTCCGCTATATTTACTTTGGCTGTAATTTAATTTATTGCATATAATTTGTTTTGAATAGTCAGTAGACCTAGGATTAATAGCAGAAAGCGGTAGTTCTAAAATCGAAGGAACCCAACGCTAGCTTATATTGGGCTCGTTATGCGTATGCCTAAGCTCTCAAAATAATTTAGTTATTTTCTTATGCATCATGAGCATTACAAAATAATATGATTTCAATTTCATTAAACTCACAAAATAATCAATTTTTGCAATAAAAATCCTCTTTATTATCGAGTGCAAAACCCATTTATAAATCAAGTTATTCAAATAGGTATTTTCATAAAAGATTAATTTTTTACATGCAAATGCACTATAAATTCCCAATAAACTATTTTTTGTGCATTTTAATAAACCTCGTGCGATTTTATCAAATATATGCATACATCTTTCTTCAAATAAATATCCTGACATCTTTCTTAAATTTATGCTTTCTAAAACATACTATATTTTTACATATAGTAATTAACCCTAAGTTTGAACGGATAACTTGCAAGTTAGCTGATCCTTTAGTGTGGTGCCCCTAACTCTCCTTTAACTTTTAGGATAATAAAGTTAACCCCACTTGCACAGAATGCAAAGCATAGTTTTACATGGACCTTAAAATGGAGAGATCATTCGTGAGTATTTTACGCTACATTTTAGTGTCTAATTCCTTACTATAATAATTAGCCATGGCGACTCAACTTTCAAATGCACTCTGAGAGATCCGACCATGTGTATAGAAGAAGAATCCCGATTTCCGACTCCTGGGTCGAAACCGGGGCGTTACGAACAAAATGATATTACATTTCCTAGATCATGTTTGCTTTAATAAGATTGAAAGATGAAGACAAGAATAACATACTCACATAAGGCATGTGTTTCTCAAGGATTGTTTAAAGGAGAATTATATTATTAAGTGATTAAGACCACTTGAACTCGAAACGCTTTCTCTTAAAATGAGAAACTTGAGTATTTGAAATTAAACGCAAACTTAAGGCTTGTTTGGAAAATAAATGTTGCTTTACTTGATTTTACAAAGAGAAGTGGTTTTGTTTACTTAAAAGATAGTCGCTCTATTTTTATACTACTGTATTGTGTGACTTTTGTGAAAAGCGGATCTTTTAAAGAGTTAATGTATGAAGTACTTTGGGATAAACCGAACTTGATTTCTTTAACATAAAGTAGAAGTACCTTGTGTGAATAACTTGATTGTGTTGGGTTGTGATGGCATGTAATACTTTCTTGTTGATAAGTAAACATGTTAGGATGCTACGTGTGTTGAAGTATCTTGTGATATTTGTGTAAGGGGTTTCCTTGTTGTGCTTATGTTGTTTAACGATAATTCGTTATGTTAGTATTATATCACTCGCCTCTTGACACGGGGTTAACGCTCCGTCGCGGGTAGACTTCGGTGATGCAGGACCGTGATTCGAAATACCTGCATGCGGGTCGAGGATCCGTGCGGATGCGAAGTTCCGAGTTGAGTGCGGGTTGCCACCATGCGGTCTATGTGGCCATGCGGTGCGAGTCAGGCGATGCCGGAGTAGTTACCCTCGATGCGAGGAATACCCGTGCGGGCATGTGAGTGCTTTACGCGGGCGGGAAGTTCGGACTAGACGCCAGCGCATTAGATCTTGCGGCGATGGCTGCCGATCATATATCGGCGTGCAGGCAGATCTCATGATCTGATTTATGACCTTGCTTTATTGCTGGCTGGTGTTAGTAGTCGGCTATGCCTTGGCCACTTACCCCGTGCGGTTTTATTATGACACGGAGTGGGACACGTGTTCATGTATTTCATGGTGCTTTATATCATAGGCTGCGGCGTAAGGTATTCCACGGCACGATTGATGTTGTGGCGTGAGACCCATAGTCATGTGAGTAATGACTTTGGCGTGAGTCACGACTTGACATGTTATTTGTGTATGAATCGTAGTTTGGTTATCATACATGTCTCACTGCTATATACTACTATGATTTCATTCTGATTTTCAGTTCATACTCGTACGTATTTATCTTCCTCGCCCAGGGCTGCGCTCACGCCGCGCATGAGGTGCGCGATGTTGATCCTCGCTCATGGGAGTCAGTTCAGCGTTGGGAAGCTCCGCTTTCTCGAGGCTTATCTTGATATAGTCCCTGTTGTTGTATAGTGCTTACATTCGGGGTATACCACGGCCACATCCGTCGTTGTTGTCATATCATTCGTAAGTGCATAATACTGTATTTGTGGCGGAATTGTCAAAGGATGTAGCTATTCGGATTTAAGCTTTTATATATATATATCCGAAGCAACTTTTCTTCTGGATAAATACGTGTCTCCTTTTACATTGTTTCATGTTGTATTTTATATTCACGATTACTGATGTTATATCACTAGGGTGCCCGGTAAGAGCACCGCCACGCGGGTTGACGTGACAAAAGTGGTATCGAGCGATTAATCCTCGGAAAGTGTCTAGCGTATCGATAGAATGCCCGATTATCGATGTGTGGCACTACACCAATAATCGTGGAGGCTATAGGATATTTAGGATTGATTTCCATTCTTCTCACTCCGATCGTGCCTTAGAGTTGTGTTATAAGTTGGACCCTCTAACGTAATTCCTTCCTTACGATTATGCCTCCGCGTAAGGCAAGACCCGAGAAGCGCAAGGCGGAGCCGCAGTAAACACGAGAAGTTACTAGTGGCGCAGCCCAATCATCACCGGGGTGGTCTTGCGTTCGGGAGTTCTCATGACGCCACATTTCGGCCAGAAGTTTGCTGCAATGCGGCGGTTCTGCTGCGGCCGTGATAGTTGAACCTGGCCCACGACGAGCTTGAAGTATAGATTGCAAAGAGCGACCTATTACTAGCTAAGGATGTAGCTGCGAGAGTATATGATGTCTGGATATATCACGGGTCTTGATGACTATCTAAGAAAGGTTGTGCAAGAGTAGCTCTTGATCGAGCATGGATATTGCCGCGACAAAGCTTACGCGCGGCCTGCGGATTGAGCGTAGAGATCGGCGAATTAACGAAGATCGCAGAAGAGGCCCAACAATGTGGTCCTTTGGTAACTTTGAGGCGAACCGCCTCGTAAGATAGATATGCGCCTCACCGGCGCGAATGGTCCTCCACCGGTTGTGGGCGTTAGGTATCGCGGAGTTGGTGACTCAGGCCCGATTCCGATACACGTCCGGTTCCGGCCCGGATTCCGGTTCTAGAGGAAGGGTGTTAGCGAGAGGCCACCCCACCTCGGTGTAGCCATTGTGGTAGATGTCGTTGTGAGTGTCGTGTTCTTCGACATCTTGTTATGCTTGCGGCGGCAGGCCATTTTGCGAGAAATTGTCACTGCAGTGGCGCGGATGTAGAGACTCGACGCCGGGATCGATGGCTAATTCATCATCTTCCACTATGCGCTTACAGGCGAGATTGGTTACAACGACAAAGGAAGCAGCGGTAGATGCGGTATATCCTTAACCTCTGAGATTTGTATGTGTGATAAGATGAGTATATCTTAAGTGTTATGTTCAGATAGCATTGTGTTAATTGTGAGCCTTAGAATATTATAGAGACGCTTAGATGCAGGTCATCTTGAGTAAAGGATTTATATTTATGTTTGACCTCATCGGAGTGCATAGTATACGTGGGATATATTTGTGTAATAAGTCCACGAGTAGTGGAAATGAAAGAGGGTAGTTGAGCTAAGACACTACTGGGTTTTCGTGACTCGATAGTGAGATTGTTCCGGATCGGGAACGAGAGTTTGCGATAATGGGTCGGGTTTGGGGGCCGTCGCGGGTCAACTCGCGGCTTTGTTTTGTGGTGGGGTCGATTCAGGTGGTCCCGCCGGTGGTAGGTCACGAGGGTGTTAGGCTGAAGTTTAGTTAACCAGCTGCACGAAGTTCGTGGATGCGTTCGACGGTAGTTGGGCCGATGAGGTCACCATCTTGTCTTTCACCGATCGGGTATTTACTCGGCGAGGGTTATGCGAATGTTATTTCTGGAAAGTTGTGAGGTGCACGAGGTGCCTACTTTCACCTTATGACAGTGGAGCCAGTGTTACTGCTATTTCTTTTTGGAAGTTTTACCAGCGGGGTTAGGAACTCGGTGAGTTTCGTGTCGCATTCATCCTCGCCGTGTTTGGTTTTCAGGTGGTAATTGTGAGATTGTTGCCTCTGTTGAGAGTGTTTATAGCTACCATTTCAGATTCAGATATCGCCTTATGGCGCCTTGTAGGGGCGAAGTGTAAGTCAGGTCGATTGGTTCGATATTGGCAAGGTTCGGATAGTTGGTTCATACTTGTTTGAGGATGTGGATAGGGTGAAGCTTATCCAAAAGAGGTTATTGGCGGCTCGAGTCAATAGTCGTCGCGGTAATCGACGCCGACACTTGAAGTCGGGTTGGCCGGTCGGTATTCAAGAGTACCACCGGAAAGGGTGTGGCGAGTTTGGGAAACAGAGGAAACTTAGCCCGAGTTACTTTGGGCCTTTGGATCATGTGAAGAGTAGGCGGGTTGCCTATAGTTGGCATTGCCGTCCGACGTAGAGGCGATGTCCGGCCTTTCGTATTATGTTCGGAAAGTATCGGAGATCCATCAGTGTTCCAGAATGATGACCAAGTCGAGGTAGTAACCCAGATTGTGGTAAATGAAGCGATATGAAATGTGGTAAGTTATGAGAAAGAGTTCGAGTGTATGAGAAGAATGCAGTAAGAGAATAAAAGTGATCATCGTTAAGTAAAGAAAGGTGCGAAGGAGTATCTTTTAGACCTTGGGTGGAGCTTTTGTAGTGATGGAGGTGATTCCTCGTAGACTTGAAGTTGAGTAAATTGCGCGTGTGTTATGTTATGGCGAATGCGGCATGATTGTTTTCGTAAGTATAGTAGTAAAGACTATACAGCACTTGTGTGTTTGAGGCTTAGAAGGAACATTCGGGACGAATGTTTCTAGAGGAGAATGTTATACCCGTATTTCGCAGTATGTACGTGGGGCGTCGACGAAAGTTTGAGCCTTAAGTTAGGCATAGGGCCGAAATTTTGTGCACAACCCCAGAAAGAATCGCTTTCGGCGAAGCGTTTTCCAAAGCTGCGTAGGGAAAATTACGACTATGTCATTTATTATTTTGCGGATTTTTCCGAGAGATGAAATATTTTGGACCAACGAGGCGACACTTGTCACCCTGCCGGGCGATATGATGGCCGATTGGTTGCACGTTTTGTGCCATGTCTTGTGGCACGATCCATGGGTCAATGTTTGTGAGGAATGTGGAGTAGGGATAGGGGGCACTTGGGCAAATCTTGGCCTCCACGCCCCCAGCGGCTTGATCATGGCCATTGGTTTCCTATAAATACCCCCGCTGAAGACTTCTTCGTCCACTCCACAAATCTCTAAGTCTTGAAATCCCTCTCCTCCTCTCTATGGTTTCGTCAAGCCTCCCCTCCCCTTTCGTGAGGCCCTGGCCGAGAGATCTCTCTCCACTCCAGTGGTGTGTGAGACACACCCCCTGTCTAGTGGTTCTAAGTAAAATACCACTCTTGGTAGAAAGTATTCTCAGTATTGTTACTATTCCAAAATACCTTAGCCTTATATGTAGTATTCCAAAAGTTACCTCTATCATTAGGCAGATCCTAAATACTACCTTTGTCTTTGTCTCAAAACGAAACCCTAAGGCAAATCTTCAGTCGGTTGAAGTGTTAAGTAGGTTGCGTAGAACTTCTAAGGGTTGTTTAGCGGGTCGAGCGCCAGTAGTAGAGCTAAACGTTGCTCAGATCGACATTTAAACTTGGATAATTTTGGGCTTATCGAGGTAAATATCTTGTCTCCCTATTGTAATTGAGTTTACATACTATTGAAGTATAAGAATTAAGTATAAGTTATATACCAGAAGGTATATAAGAAGGGAATTGAAGCTATTTACATAGACTTGTATTTACGAGACTTGTGAAGTTTGTGCAGGAAGTCTTGAATTTTCCGTAGAATCTTGTATCTAGATTTATTCTACCGAGTAGTCTAGACGTTGATAGACTTGTATAACCTTTATAGGTTGAAAGTTCTGAGTAGCATGTTCTACTTGAAAGGTGGACAAGGCTAGCAGTTATAACAGTGGGCGTTTTGCTAATAGTCGATAATCGTCGCGTGGTATGTGATTCTTCCTATCCTCTTGAGCATGATATTTTAAAAGAATATATATATAGTACGGTAGGCGTCGTGTGTTAATCGAACGTAGTTTTACGCAATGTCTTTTGACTTAAGCTGAATAATAAGAATCCAAGTATTTCAAAAGAATTAAGAAACCTTTTTGAAAGAAGAGTAATACTTAGTTTTAAAAGCTTAAGAGTTATGCTAGCTTTATGGGAAGTTAGGTATAACGACTTAAGAGAGATAAAAAGAATGGTTTATTGATTTTAGAAGTTAAGAGACTTGATCTTAAAAGATAAGAGACTTGACTTAAATGAATTAATCCGAATTTTGTTAAAAAGTGTGAAACCTCATTCGTGAGTAATGAGTACTTGATTTTTAAAAGGAATAATGTTTTACTGATTTCGGAAATCAGAATAGGTATCGAACAAACCACGGCGCTAATAAAGGAAAATGTATTGACTAATAAAGTATTATTAAAACCAGAGAAACCTCCATCCGCATGAAGCTAGATGAGACAAAATGATATTACATTTCCTAGATCATGGCTGCTTTAATAAGATTGTTATGAACAATAATAACATACTCACACATAAGGCATGTGTTTCTCAAATTGTTTTAAAGGAGAATTATATTATTAAGTGATTAAGACCATGAACTACTGAAACCTTTAAAATGAAACTTGAGTATTTGAAATTAGGCAAACTTGAGCGTTTGGAAAATAATGTTGCTACTTGATTTTACAAAGAGAAGTGTTTTTGTTTACTTAAAAGATAGTCACTCTATTTTTATACTACGTGTTGTGTGACTTTTGTGAAAGAAGCGGATCTTTTAAAGAGTTAATGTATGAAGTACTTGGGGATAAAAACCCGAACTTGTTAACATAAAGTAGAAAGTACCTTGTGTGAATAACTTGATTGTGTTGGGTTGTGATAGCCTTGTAATACTTTCTTGTTGATAAGTAAACATGTTAGGATGCTACGTGTGTTAGTATCTTGTGATATTTGTGTAAAGGGGTTTCCCTTGTTGTGCTTATGTTGTTTAACGATAAGCTGTTATGTTAGTATTATATCACTCGCCTCTTGGCAATCCAGGGTTAAGCCCTCCACGGGGTAGACTCGGCGATGCAGGACCGTGATTCGAGAATACCTCATGCGGGTCGAGGATCCATGCGAGCTACGAAGTTCGAGGTTAGTGTGCGGGGTTATACCTCACGCGGTCTATACGTGGCCACGCGGTGCGAGTCCGGGGCGATGCCGGGAGTAGCTACCTCGTCGAGGAATACCTCACGCGGGCTATGTAGGTGGCCTATGGAGTCGCGGAAGTTCCAGGACTAGACGCGCATTAGATCTGCGGCGAGTGGCGAACCCCGATCATGTGGCCTAGACAGATCTCATGTCTGATTTATGACCTTGCTGGAGTTTGCATGTAGGTGTTAGTAAGTCGCTATGCCTTGTACTTACCGTCGGTTTTTATTATGACACATTGGGACTGGTGTTCATGTGTATTCCTCGTGCTTTTATATCATAAATCGCCGCAGCGGTGAGAAGGTATTCCAGGCACGATTGATGTTGTGGCGTGAGACCCATAGTTGTATTTGAGTAACGACTTTGAGGTGTGAGTCCACGACTTGACATGATCGCTATTTATTGTGAACGTAGTTTGGTTATCATACATGTCTCTGCTTATATAGACTACTATGATTTCATTTACGATTTTCGTTTTCACATACTTAGTACTGTCATCGACCTCCTTGACTGCGTTTATCTGCAGTGAGGTACACCGTTGATCCTCGCTCATGGAGTCACGATTCGGCGATTGGGAAACTCCGTTTCTCGGAGGCTTATCTTTAGTATAGTCCTTGTTGTTGTAGGTGCTTACATTCGTGGTATGGCGGCCCTGTCCGTCGTTGTTGTCATATCATTCGTAGAAGTCGTAGTAATCTTGCATGGCGAGAATTGTCAAAGGATGAATCGTTCGGATTTAAGCTTTTATATATATATATGCGAAAGGCAACTTTTCTTCTGATAAGCATGTCTCCTTTACATTGTTTCATGTTGTGTTTATATTCCACTGATTACTCGATGTTATATCACTGTGGTGCGGGGTAAGGCACGACCACGCCCGGTTCGGGTCGTGACACGCACCATTTTTTTCAGCGTTGTATGGGGAATACCTCGTTGCGTTAGCATTTGCAATTTTTTACATTAAACCCCCCACCCCCCTCCTCGTCCCACCATGACCTTTTCCAGTTTTAAATCTATAAACACATTTACAAATTTTACATATAGCTACTTGATCATGTACGTCTCTATCAAAAAAAATCATGCATCTAATTTTAATGGTCGTTTTGCTGGACCTCATCTCATACTAGTGGGAATAGAGGTGTTCTAGTATGAGGTTCACTAGTGGGTGTTTCATCTACATTAGTGGGTGCGTCATCATCTAGAGCATCTTCTAAATTAAAGTCTTGTTCAGTTTCAGAAAATATATTCTCGTCTAAATCATATGGTATTTCAGAAAAATGTTCAGTATCAACAAAATCATCATGTCTAGGAATAGGACTAGGAATACTAGAAGAAATACGGTCTTTGTTATTTCTACTAGCAGAAGTCTGACCCTTACTCTTAAATATATCTCTAAATCCTTTCATTTTAATTATGCTAATAAATAGTTAAAGACTTAAAGTTAATGAAATTAAATATGCTAAATAAAATAAAGACATAATAATAATTTAATGAAAGAACGAATGTATCAAGCAGGTAACGTCGACGATATGTCGAGAGGTTGAAAATTGAAACTTTGCTCGATGGAAGGTCCTCAAGCTAGTTCTGAACTTCACTCCCAAATAAATAAATAAAATTAAATATTTAGTAGACAATGTAGATTTGTAGAAGATAGATTGAGAGATTATAGGAAGATTTGTGAGAAAGATGAAGAGAAATGAGATATTTATAGCTGGAAAATTGGGTTAAAGTGTAAATATAATAACTTAGGGGTTAAAAATAAACATTAAGGGTAGGGGTTGGGGAGGAATCCAAAATGGTCACAGACAATACCTAAAATATAAAATGGTCGTTGGTGCAACGACTATTTTATGCAAATGGGAGGGGGACAGGCAAGATCGGTGCGGGACCGAGATGGGTCGAGTCTTGGCGGGACTAGGGCGGGCCGGGCCCGATGGGACGATACCATGTCCCATCCCGGTTCGAGTCTGATACCGTTATTTTATATTTTTTTTTATTTCGAAGTCGGGGCTGTGTCGGGGCGGAACCGGGCTGACCCGACCTGTTGGCCACCCTTACTTTGAACTATTCAAAATGGGACAATTTTTTCCTCCATTAAAGTTCGAGACATTGTTTCTTAATTGTAAAGATTTGAGCACAAATTTATATTGAAGATTATGAGATTAGTTTTGATTGTTTTAAACGGCAATTTTTATACAATACAAATTTTATGTAATATAAAGTTCAAGTATCCGCATTTTTTTTCAAGTAGATATTTATTCTACTATTTCTTTTCAAAACTATTATATTAGCCTTCGGCTAAAACTTGAGATGAATTAAAGTTACTATAAGTAATATAGTGTACAAATGTATAGTTGAATTTGATTTCTTTTATCATATCATTTTTAGAGTTGGTAAAAAAATTCATTCTTATTAATGCAAAAAATAAATAATTATATAAGAAAAGGTACATCATACACGATATCATGTTTACAAATAATAACTTGTACCTAATGTGTAAGGAATCAGAAGATGTCATTATTTTTTATTTGTTGAAATTGTAAGTGTTTATACTACTTATTTTCTTATGTTGTTATTATATTTCTCATACATCCAACCCCACTCCTCACCCCCACCCCGACCCCAAACAAAATTAAAAGATTAAGGGAAAATTTCTCCATTTCAAATAGTCTATGACTCATTTTCTTATTTTGAAACAACCGTTAGTATGAAGAGATTTTTTAAAGATATTTGGCAAGTTGGAGGGTATTATTTGAGCCAAAAACATAACGGTGAGAGTATTTTTAAGTAAACAACGTAACAAGGGTAAATTTAACTCATTTCAAATAGTTCGGTGGTATTTTTGGCCTTTTTTCCTTTCTTTATTATAGTGTTGGAGAAGTGTGAGAAGAAGAAAAAAAGTGTTGGTAAAGGTTTATTGAACTCAATGAGTGTGATGTCCTTGAGATTTACATAACTTTTTTCTAGGGAAAGGGGTTAAATGCCCTTGAGCTATTCCAAATATGTTATATTTACCTTCCTTATGTTTATCGGCTCAAAAATATTTTCAATGTTAGTCAACTGGCTCAAAAATATCTTCGAACTAGCCAAGTAACTCAAAAATATTATTTCTTCTAACAATTTCTCCAAAACAAGGAAAAAGAATCAAATTTGTTCTTGAATTATTCGAAATAGGACAGTTTTGCCCTCTACTTAAAGTTTGGGATCAGTGTTTTTAATTGTAAAGATTTGAGCAAAAACTTATATTAAGAATTATAAGATTACTTTCAACAACAACATACCTAGGTTGAAATCAATGCTTTTGTCTCGAAGAGCCAACTCAAGGTCTCCAAAACATACTTGAAATCAAGGATTGAAGGCATAAACTATTTCTATATAAAGAAGCATGATCAAGCATTGGACTTTGGAAGTCACAACCCCAAATACTCCAACGAGAGACAAGAGTGAGCTCAGTCAATGCTTTTCTCTCAAGAAGAGCCAACTGTCCCAACAACAAAAATTTGAGCCTATCCAGATATATCCCTTCAGTTCTTTAATTGTAATTACGTTCTTTTGTGGTTCCCACCTATGTACCATTGCAAATATTGTGTAGGTGTTCGTTGGTTAGTTACTTGATCTATATGAAACAACTAGGTTGTTTAGGTGGACTGTTTAAGCAACAAGTACTTTAGGTGTTACGAGGAATTTGTAAACCTATTTATGGCTTCGGATGATGTGGAATTTTCATAAATCATATAGGAAAGATATGTCTTGATTTCTTACTCCCTTGAGGAAGGACTTTTCCAAGTGAAAAGTGTGTATTCATATTTTATTCCGCTGCATTACCTTCTTAAGTAAATAATTTTAATAAACAGGTTTTTGGAGCGCATAGAAATAACCCGATCCTAACAAATGGTAAGAGCTAGATCTTTCTACAAATGCTAATAACTTTAAAAGATGGCTACACCTCAAGAGTGCCAAGAAGATCAATCAACCAGAAGAACATCATATTACTGCTGCAAATGTTGTGGATGGTGGAAAAACAAAAGAAGATACAATAAACAAATAGGTTGGGATGTAGAAACAAAAGTGGGAACTCCAAAAATGAGCTCAACCTTGAACAAACTCCATTAAAAACATGGAGAGTCTTGCACTTATGGCAAATTCAGATTTTGAAGATCAAAACTTAACAAAAGATCTTGCATCAACTGCATATTCAGATATCAATGTTGAAGAAATCATATGACTTATTTTGGATTAAGAAAATGACTCATAAAATATCTCAGTCAAAAAGCCTCCTCAGAATTAGACGCAATAAAGGACATCTGTTAAAATGAATTCTCATTAGTCAGAAATAATGTTCCCATATACAAATAGGGATAATCTAGAAGATGTGACACAATACCTCATCAAATTATTAGAACATGTCTACATATAAAAGAATAATCTGATGCAACAAAACACAAATCTCCAAATAAATCACGAGAGACTGAATAAGAAAGAGAAGTATCTAAATAATAGAGTTAGAAGTCTCAGAGACCAGGCCTTAACGGAAGCAGTCTCATCATCAGTCAAAGGGGAAGAAGAAGCAAATAATGACACAACATCACCTCCCCAAGATTGGACCTGGAGGCTGGAGGATAAAGATATCAGTAGAAAGCTCACCTCATAATCAAGGGAAGAAATTTACAATTACTCCAGAAGAAAACTGGAAAGTGCCATACAAGTTGTCATAGATATATTGGATAATGTACACATAAAAAGGAATGAATTGTTAAAATAAAATGAGATCCTCAAGAACATGTCATCTCCCTAAGGATGAAGAAGTTGAAAGTATATGTATGTCCTATATACAATCTGTATTAGGACAAAATGTACTTTATACACATTCGTATTTATATTAATGATGATTAATATTATGACATTTGCATTTGTTGAATTATTAGTTGATTGTTTATTATTTCTATAAATGCATCCCTAAAGTTTACGTGTTTATTAATGATGTGAGAATTAATGTTATAACGTAACTCTTAAATAGCCTCGACTAATGATCATCGAGATTGGATATCGATGATATATGATACGTCGAAATGTGTTCTGCATCATATCCTTATGGGATGTAGTATGTCTCACTTGCTACGAGTTATGACAACTCATGATGGACACATGGATACTTGTTGAAGTATTGGTATACTCTGCTGATGTACTGTTTTGTTATATGTCTATAATGTCATCGACATGTGGGAGATATAAGTCCTTAGACTTGAGGTCAATATCACATTTTTTACGGAGTAATGTACTTTGATCCTGTCCTAAGCTCAAATGTCTTATAGGTTGAGACGCAGCTTGTTTTGGGTGCATTACGAAGTAGATTAGAGGTGGTATGTGAGCCAAGATTAGGATTCATTCCTTGAATGTATATTCAAGTGAACACTCAGATACTCATAAGGTATTAGGTTGACTAAGTCATTGGCCAATGCAATGGACATGTCTTTGATATGGTCCTGTTGTCAACTAATATAGATGAGTTATAATGATCAATCCATTTGGATAGACACTTGACAAATCCTAGCTTGATTGAGTGTGTCATGCATGAAAGGATTTTATCTTCCCACATAGAGGTTCAGTTCACATGTTTCGTATAGCTAAACTTTACATATTGAGTTCGTCTTCCGACGCAGTCTTAAGAGTTCCGTGTAGACTCTAATGTTATTAGTGTCAATATGTAAAGGCCTGAAGGGTAACACTAAATCAATTGTTCCGTCGATTCAAGAATGTAATCAGAGAGTATATAAATATTTGGTTGATGACCGAGATATTAGAATAAAATAGAAATGAAACAAAATTGGAGCAGGGCCACGACGCATGTGAGTCAGGGCCATGACACCATAGCGTCGTGGCACCATTTACTCAGCGTCGTGGCGCCGACACGCCCGATGGGTCGAAATGACCCACTGTTTGATTTGGCACGGCCACGAGGGAAACCCTAGCTGATTTATTCAGCTATATATACAGGATTTAGCCTCACATTTTCTATGCCATATTTTCATAAGATTAAACTCTCTCGAAACTCTGCTGGAATTCCTAGCTTTTAAAAGGAGAAATTACATCATAGTCTTTGACTTGCATATCGAGGGACTATTGCATACGCACCCTCGGACTACACAAGCTTCAAGAAATTTCAGATTGCTATCAATGTAAGTTTTCGTTCGAAGTATTACATTCTTGCTTGTGTTTATTTTACATTGTATAATCATCCTATAGTTTGACCGTCGTCGGGTTTAAAACATAAATTTTCTGTTATACCCCGTATTTCCAGAGTATGTACGTGAGGACGTACGTACAAAAGTTTAAGCCTTAAAGATAGGCAAGGGTCGAACTTTGTGCACAACCCCAAAAATTGTTTTTCAAATGACGTTTTCCAAACTTTGCGAAGGGAAAATTACTGGCAACATTTATTATTTTTGCGGATTTTTCCGAGAGATGAAATATTTTGGACCAACGGGAGGGTGACATGTCACCCTCAAAGTGGGCGGCAAAGGCTTGTCTTGTACGTTTTGTGTGTTGAAATTTTGGTCAAGGTTAGGTAGGATATTTTGTGTAGTTGATGAACAAGTGGGACCCACAAACACTTGTCCAAATCTTGACCCTCCACTTTCCCCCCACTTGTCTTGATCTTGGCCATTGATTGGCCTATAAATACCCCTCTTAGTTGAAGACTTCTTCATCCACAAAATTTCTAAGTCTTGAAAACCTCCCCTTTGAGAGGTTTCGTCAAGCCCCCTCCCCTTTGTGAGGCCTTTTGGCCGAGAGGTACCCCTCCTTCCTAGTGGTGCTAGCCGAGAGTACCCCCCCTACCTTGAGTTGTTTTCATAAAATACACCCCCCCTTGGTAGAAAAGTATTCTCCAAGTATTGTTACTATTCCAAAATACTTTGTAGTATTCCAAGGTTACACCTATACTAAAAGCCCAGAAATACTATTATACTTCCCTTCAGTCACAAAAACAAAACCCTAAGGAAAATCTTCATAGTCGGTTGAAGTATTAAGAAGAAGTTGTGTAGAACTTCTAAGGGTTGTTTGGAGCGGGTTGGAGTGCCCAGAGTAGGAGCTAAACGTTGCTCAGGATCGACATTTAAACTTGGATAATTTTAGGCTTATCGAGGTAAATACTCTTGTCCTTCTATTGTAATTGGAAATTACATACTGTAGTAGTATAGAAATGAATATAAGACACATAGAAGGATATTCTGAAGAGAATTGAGCGTAATAGAAGGATATTCTGAAGAGAATTGAATCGAAATCACATCGGAATATTAAAGAAGATTAAACAGATTATACTTACATGTATTCTGATGAAGACTTGTGTAGCTTAACGGGTAGGGAAGTGCTGCCCGATTTTCCGTAGAATAGAGAACCTCTGCTTAGAATATTCTCTGAGTAGTCTAGGCGTTGATAGGCGTATATGCCTTTATAGGTTGAAAGTTCTGCGAGTGGCGTGTTACTTGAAAGGTGGACAAGGCTAGCGGGTTATAGCGGTGGAGCATTTTGCTATTAGTCGATAATCGTCGCGAGGTATGTGATTCTTCCTATCCTCTTGAGCATGATATTTTAAAAGAATATATATAGTACGGTGACGTCGTGTGTTAAGCGAGCGTGGTTTCTTTGCGATGTCTTTTGACTTGAGTCTGAATAATAAGAATCCAAGTATTTCAAGCGAGTTAAAAACCTTTTGAAAGAAAGAGTAATACTTGGTTTTAAAAGCTTAAGAGTTATACTAGCTTTATGGGAAGTTAGGTATAACGACTTAAGAGAGATAAAAAGAATGGTTTATTGATTTTAGAAGTTAAGAGACTTGATCTTAAAAGATAAGAGACTTGACTTAATTAAATTAATATGAATTTTGTTAAAAAGTGTGAAACCTCATTCGTGAGTAATGAGTACTTGGTTTTTAAAAGGAATAATGTTTTACTGATTTCGGAAATCAGAATAAGTATCGAACAAACCCCAGCAGCGTTAATAAAGGGAAATGTATTGACTAATAAAGTATTATTAAAACCAGTAGAAACCTCCATCTGCATAGAAGCTAAGATGAGACAAAATGATATTACATTTTCTAGATCATGGTTGCATTAATAAGATTGTTATGAACAAGAATAACCTACTCACACATAAGGCATATGTTTCTCAAATGGTTTTAAAGGAGAATTATATCATTAAGTGATTAAAACTATGAACTACGAAACCTTTCGAAAAAGAGAAACTTGAACATTTGAAATTAGGCAAACTTGAACGTTTGGAAAATAATGTTGTTACTTGATTTTACAAAGGGAAGTGTTTTGGTTTACTTAAAAAGATAGTCACTCTATTTTTATACTACGGGTATTGTGTGACTTCTGTGAAAGAAACGGATCTTTTAAAGAGTTAATGTATGAAGTACTTTGGGGATAAAAACCCGAACTTGTTAACATAAAGTAGAAAGTACCTTGTGTGAATAACTTGATTATGTTGGTTTGTGATAGCCTTGTAATACTGTCTTGTTGATTTGATAAGTAAACATGTTTAGGATCTTTACATGTGTTAGTATCTTGTGATGTTTGTGTAAAGGGTTTCTTGATTGTGCTCATGTTGTTTAACGATAAGCCGTTATGATAGTATTGTACCACTCACCTCTTGACATGATCTGGGGTTAAGGCGCCTCCGTCACGGGTATACTCGAGCGATCTGTGTGACTATGATTCGAGAATACCTCATGCGGGTCCAGGGGACCTATGCAGAGCTACGAGAGTTCCATGTTAATGTGCGGCCTATATGGTCATGCGGTCTATGTGGCCATGCGGACTGCGAGTCCAGGACGATGCCGGGGAGTAGCTACCCTCGATGCGAGGAATACCTCATGCGGGCCTATGTGAGTGGCCTATGCGGAGCTGCGGGAAGTTCGAGATTAGGCGCGCGCATTTGATCTGCGCGAGTGGCGGCCGATCATGTGGCGATGCAGACGGACTCGTGATACGATTTATGACCTTGTTGGTGCGTAGGTTTTATTAGTCGGCTATGCCTTCGTACTTACCGTGCGGTTTTATTATGACACGCGGACTGGTGTTGGTGTATTCCTTGGTGCTTTTATATCATAGATGGCGGTGAGGAAGGTATTCCACGGGCATGATTGATGTTGGGCGTGAGACCCATAGTTATGTTTAAGTGATGACTTTGAGGCGTGAGTCCACGACTTGACATGTTGCTTATTTATTGTGGAATTGTAGTTTGGTTATCATATATGTCTCTGCTTTATATAGACTACTATGATTTCATTTACGATTTTTGATTCACATACTTGGTACTGTTATGACCTCCTTCGGGCTGCGTTCATGCCGTAGAGGTACACAGTGTTGATCCTCGCCATGGAGTCACAGTCGTTTAGGAAGCTCTGTTTCTCGGAGGCTTATCTTGGGTATAGTCCTGCGTTGTAGGTACTTACATTCGGGGTATGGCGGCCCTGTCGCCATTGTTATTATATCATTCTTAGAAGTGCAGTAATCTTGTTGTGGCGAGTTTGTAAAAAGGATGCTGTCGTATTCGTGTTTTTATATATATATTTATGCCGAAAGGCAACTTTTCCTCAGATAAATTGTGTCTCTTTTACATTGTTTCATGTTGTGTTTTATATTCCGCTGATTACTCTGATGTATGTCTACTTGGGTGCCCGGGGTAAGACACCAGTCACGGGCCCGGGTTCGGGTCGTGACATTTTCAAATTTCGCTGCGTGTACGAACCCGATAAAATCCTACGGTGGTATCAGAGTCTGGGCTATTTTGTATGATTATACAATGAATATTAATGATAATATGAGTTAAGATTTGTTTAAATTTTGATTTATATCGTTTAAAAGTTTAAAACCTTAATATCCCAAAAACACATAGTTTTGTATACGGTTCTGTTAAACATTGATGTAATCGAGAAAGTCATTCGGATCTAACTCATCTAAGTTGATATGTGTGACCGGTTCGATTCGAACATGGTGCATTGAGACGAAGAACGAGAAGTAATTTGATGATGGTCGATGAACGTGTTGTGAAATAGTGAAAGGGATATGAAATGGATCCGCAAATCTGAGCCTAAATCAGTTTTAGGGTTTTAGAATTGCAGAAATTATGCTTTTGGGGTCGAGGCGCCGTGGTGCTGACTAGGGTTTTGCGGCGGCGCCGCGACTCGACTAGCCGACTCTGTTCAATAGGGTCACGCGCTGTTCATCTAGAAGCTTAAAATTATTTTTCGGACTTACTACCTCTGAGGCGCCGCGGCGCCGACGAGACAGTTTGTAGGATTTCGGTCTCTGAAGTTTCAGCGCCTTGGCGCCTCCCTGCAGGGTCGCGGCGCTGTCGACGAAAAAAATTTAAAATCAGAAACTGAAGTTTTAAAAGTTTCAGAATCTGAAAATTTGAGTTGAGTTCTGGAAATTGCAAACAGGTCCCTGAAACCTGAAAATATTTTCTGAGAGTTAAAATTGTATTTTCTGAATTTATTAGGATTCGAAATAAACATTTAAATTCTTGAGGGATTGAACTGTAAATTTTAAAAGTTTTCAAAATTCCTGAAATATAGAATTTTAAAATCAGAAAATGTTTGGGGACTGTTTGGCATAGACATAGAATTAAAGTTTAGACAAATAGACTCATGATTATCATTAACGGTATATTATTCTATAATATACAAATGTGCTAAGTGTTTGAATGTGATGCATTTAAATTATTAGCATAGCGTCCGCAATTATTGTCTGGGTAGACGGCGTCCAGTAATTGTTTACTTTCAATGACCGCTATAATTGTCTGGGTAGACGACGTCCAGTATGTGATTAAAACCATCTTCTATCATGCCTATTGGGTTTGATGGTTTTTCATCTAAATGTGTTTAAAAATTGCATGATAGGATGTCATATGATGTGTGATATAATTGTTGATCTTGGTTAAAAGCCCCAAAATTGAAAATGTTCCCCAAACATTAAAATACAAGTCTAATTAAAACGCGTCGTCCATTATAATTGTTAGGGTGCAAAATCTTTTTCGGCGATACGAGTATTTATGCCAAAACATTTATTCTAAGTCTACGAGGACTTAGGCCCTTTCATAGATGTGTTAAACTAAAAGTAAATGATAAACTTTTGTAGGTATTTACACCAAAGTGTTTGCTTGCAAAGGGCTAAATTTACTTAGGTACTTAAACGCAGTCGCATAATGGGGTTGGCTTGTTTAGATGAATCTTGGCGCCAAAGTGTCGGACTAATCTAAAGACACAAGATTAAAATGAAAGACATTTAATCAAACCAAGGGTTGTAGATAAGCTTTACAATTGGTTGAGAACCTACCAAAGTGTGCTATTGAAGTTATCAGCCAAAGCAAACGTGAATATAACTGTTATACCCCGTATTTCCAGAGTATGTACGTAAGGGCGTACGTACAAAAGTTTAGCCTTAGTTAGGCACTATGGACAAAAAACTTGTGCACAACCCACGAAAAAAATCGTTTTCCGACGAAACGTTTTCCAAAACTTGCGTAGGGAAAATTACGGCTATGTCATTTATTATTTTTGCAGATTTTTCCGAGAGATGAAATATTTTGGACCAACGAGAGGGTGACACTTGTCACCCGCCGAGCGGCAACTTAGGCAAGGTTGGGCGATTTTGTGGCCTTGCGTTAGTCGAGTTAGGTAGGATATTTGTGTGTAGTAGATGGATAAGGGCACGTGGGTGAATCCCCACTTGCCCCACTGCTTCATCTTGCCCTGAAAGCCCTATAAATACCCTTAGTTGATGAATTCTTCATCCACAAAATTATCTTCCAAGTCTCAAACACTCCTCTCCCTAGTGAGCTTCTCGTCCAAGCATCACTTTTCCCCCTCCTCTAGAGAGCCTAGCCGAAACACCCCTTTCCACACTTTCCTAGAAAGTCTCGGCTAAAGCCCTCCCCCTCTTGGTAGAAATACTCTCCAAGTATTGTTACTATCCCCAAAAGACCTTAGCCACTCCCTTATAGTATTTCCAAAGTTACCTCTGTCGTAGTCAAATACTACCTTATATTCCTATAGTCACTAAACGAAACCCTAAGAGTAACTTCATAGTTGGTTGAAGTAGAAAGTAGAAGTTGTATCGAAACTTCTAAGGGTTTCTTGAGCGGATTGGAGCGTCTGATTAGGAGTTAAACCTCGCGGGATCGACTTATATCTTGGATAATATTGGGCTTATCGAGGTAAATAATCTTATCCTTCTATTGTAATTGGAGAATACATCTTGTAGAAGTATAGAAATAAGTATAAAACACATAGAAGGATATTAAAGAAGAGAATTGAGCGTAATTACAGAAGGATATTACTGAAGAGTATTGAACGAAATCACATCGGAAGAATAATAAAGAAGATTGAATCAGTACTTACATGAAGCGTATTTACTGAGAATTGTGTAACCAATGGTAGGAAGTCTTGCCCAATTTTCCGTAGAAGAGAACCTGCGCTTAGAATAGTCTCTGAGTAGTCTAGACATTGATAGACGTATCTGACTATTATAGGTTGATTCTCTGAGCGCGACATATTTGACTTGGCAGGTGGATTTCGCCGAGGAGGTATGTGATTCTTCCTATACTCTTGAGCATGATATTTTTAAATATATATATAGTACGGTAGACGTACGTGTGTTAACTGAACATGGCTTTACTTGACGTCTTTTGACTTGAGTCTAAATAATAAGAATCTTGAAGTCTTTCAAAAAGAATTATAAATCATTTTTGAAAGAAGAAGAATATTTGTTTTTAAAACAAAAAGCTTAAGAGTTATACTAGTTTTATGGGAAGTTAGGTATAACGACTTAAGAAAGAGAAAAGGAACAGTTTACTTATGTGTTTACTTATCGGGGGGCTGCGTTTGTCACGACCCGTTCCGGCCTGGATCGTGCCTTCTGGGCACCCAGTAGACATACATCAGTAATCGGAATATAAAAACAAGACATGAAACAAATGTAAATTGAGACACGATTTATCTGAGAAAAGTCGCTTTCGGCATAAATATATAAAGAGTGAGCATTTACATCCCAACTTTACAACATGACTACGGACCTGCAGGAATGTAACAACTATGGCGGGGCCCCGCCATACCCTGAATGTACATATATCTACAACAGCAGGGAGAACCCTACCAAACGTCGAGCCTCCGGAGAAGATGGAGCTCCTGACATCAAAGCAAAGATCCTAAGGATGCGGATCTAGCACCTGCTTGCCCTTACTTGCGGCATGAACGCACCCAAGGAGGTCGATCAACGGTACCAAGTATGTGAAAGCGAAGTCTGCAAGTAAAATCAAAGTATTTAAAACCATTTGCAAATACAACCAGTTCAAGCGCATAGTGCCACAACATAAACAAGAGCAAAATAGAAATAATGTAATCGGTCTTTTCTAGGCGCGAATGATCGAAGCAAGGTCAATCGCCATAGTATCATTATGCGTGCTAATCTGGACTTCCCGATCGCATAGGTCACACATGCACCCGCGTGAGGTATTCCTCGCGGGGTAGCTAACCCCGGCCTCCTGGACTCCCGGTCGCATAGTCTCATAGACCGCGTAGTCACACGCATCGCATAGGCATCCCCGCGTCGGGATAAAACACCGAATGATCAATCACGGAACTCCCGCGACTCGCATAGTCACACGACTGCATAGCCGTATAGACCGCATCAAGGTGGCAATCCTCGGTATAACAAGTCGAGGGTAGGTGATATAATAACAGTACAACGGACTTACCGTTTAACAACGTAAGCACAACAAGAATAACAATATCACAAGACACTAACACACGTAGCATCCTAACATGTTACTTATCAAACCATCTTACTACACTTTGCAGAAATCAATACAGGATTTTCATAAACAAATTAGTAAAACCGTTCCTTTTATCTTTCTTAAGTCGTTATACCTAACTTCCCATAGAGCTAGTATAACTCTTAAGCTTTCTGTTTAAAAATCAAGTATTACTCTTCTTTCAAAAATGATTATAAATACTTCCAGGTTCTTATTATTTAGACTCAAGTCAAGTAAAATCATGTTCAGTTAACACACGTACGTCTACCGTACTATATATATACTTTAAAATATCATGCTCAAGAGGATAGGAAGAATCACATACCTTCTTGGCGAAATCCACCTGTCAAGTCGAATATGTCGCGTGCATAGTATCAACCTATAATAGTCAAATACGTCTATTAACGTCTAGACTATTCTGTATAAAGTTCTAAGCAGAGGGTTCTCTATTCTACGGAAAATTGGGCAACACTTCCCTACCCGCCAAGCTACACAAGTCTACTGTAAATACGATCTATGTAAATCTGATTCAATTCTTCTTCATTATACCCTTCTACTGTGATTACAGTTCAATTCTATTCTTTAATATCCTTCTATATCTTATACTCAAGTCTTAACTATTCTTATATGTAATATCCAATTACAATAGAAGGACAAGAGTATTTACCTCGATAAGCCCAAAATTATCCAAGTTAAATGTCGATCCTGAGCAAGGTTTAGCTCCTAATTTGCACGCTCCGATAGCTCCAAGAAGCCCTTAGAAGTTCTACACAACTTCTACTTAAATACTATAAGGGATTTGGGCTAGGGTATTTAGGAATAGTAACTATACTTGGAAGACAACTTTCTACCAAGGGGGGGCTCATGAAGCCACTAGGCTAGTGGGGAGAGGGTGTTGGACGAACCACTACAAGAGAGGGGAGGGAATTTTGAGACTTGGAAGACAATTTGTGGATGAAGAAAACCTTCAAGTTAGGGGGGTATTTATAGGCCAACCAATGGCCAAGATGAAGCCAAGTGGTAGGCAAGTGTAGGGTGGAGATTTGGGCAAGTGTACCTTATCCATCTACCACACAAAATATCACAAAATATCCTACCTACTCCAAGGCTTGAAATCGTGCAAATGGGCGCCCAAATCCGCCAACTTGAGGGTGACAAGTGTCGCCTCTCGTTGGTCCAAAATGTTTCATCTCTCGGAAAAATCCGCAAAAATAATAAATGACATAGTAGTAATTTTCCCTACGAAGTTTTGTAAAGCGTTTAGTCGGAAGCGATTCTTTTAGTGGGTTGTGCACAAATTTCGTCCTATGCCTAACTTTAAGGCTCAAACTTTTGACGCATGCCTACTTGCATCTACTGAAATACGGGGTGTAACAGCGTTCATGCCGCAGGTAAGGGAAAGCAGGTGCTAGATCCGCATCCTTAGGATCTTTTGCTTTGGTGTCAGGAGCTCCATCTTCTCCGGAGGCTCGACTTTTGGGTATGATCTCCCTGTTGTTGTAGATAGTTATACATTCAGGGTATGGCGGGGCCCTGTCCCGCCCTAGTTGTTTATCATCTTAGAGGTCTGTAGTCCTATTATGCGGTTGGGATGTAGCGCGATTTTGGTTTATATATATATCGAAGGCGACATTTTCTCGATAAAAGCGTGTCTCATTTTACAATTGTTTCATGTCTTGTTTTATATTCGCTGATTTTCTCGATGTATGACTACTTGGGTGCGGGTAAGGCACGATCCACGCCCCGAGCAGTCGTGACAAAAGTGGTATCAGAGCGATTAATCTCGGAAAGTGTCTCTGCACCGTATCTAGTAGAGTCTTGATTATCGGTGTGTTGTGCACCACACCAATAATCAGGAGGCTATAAGATATTTAGGATTGGTTTCCATTCTTCTCACTCTGAGATCGTGCCTTAGAGCTGTGTTATAAGTTGGACCTCTAACGTATTTCCTTTCTTTAACGATTATGCCTCACGTAAGGCAACCCGCCCAGGCGGCAAGGTAGCCGAGGAGCTGCTAGTAGAACAGAAAGTCACGAGGCTCGAGCCCGATCTATACCGAGGCGGCGAGTTCCACGACGCCGCCGACCCAGCGAGGTTTAGGGCGCGCGGTGGTTGATGAGACCACGACTGCACCTCGGCCCACACTGGAGCGGATGAGATGGATTCTGAAGATGGCGATTCGGCGGGATCGTGGCGAACATGAGATAAGTTTTGAATCGCCGATTCGATTCAGCTGATGTCGTGGTTCACCCGAGATCGCGGTTTGAGGCTACGGATTTTACGAGTTGTAGCCGCCTTGAGTTCTGGTCGAGGCACGAGGATGATCCGCAGGAGTTCATCCGTCGATTATAGAGATCATGCGGTGATCAATGCTTGAGACCGAGTCCGTGATCTTGGTTCCACATAGGCTGCGTGATACGCGATCGATTGGTTTGATTCGGGAGTTATCCCGGAGAGCACGCGTCCCGGCTACTTGGGGCGAGTTCTCGGAGGCCTTTCTCACTCACTTCTTGCCTCGCGGATGAGGAGGGCACGCCGGCAATTTTTGTCTTTGAGCGCAGAGCCTTACGCCAGGGAGTATAACGTTGAGTTCGATTCGTTGGCTCGATATGTCCTTGCGTTGGTAGCGAATGGAGGGCGAGTGCATCGCTACGTCACGGGCTAGATGATTATATGGCCGAGTCTTGTGCGTGTGGCTCTTGACCGAGCATGGACATTACCCGCATGAGCTCACGACTGACGCGGCGAGCGTAGAGGCCGACGGGTTGTGAGCAGCAGGAAGACCAGGCGCAGGTCTTTTGGTAGCTTCTCCGGGGTGGGCGACCTCGATCGATCTAGATTTGCACCACACCGGCTGAGCACTCCTACCGTCCCGGGCGGCCGGGATATTCGAGGCGGGCCGGGCCCCGGGACTTCGGGCGTCGAGTAGCAGAGTCTTTGGCGACGGGACCACCGCCTCGGTGGCCGATGCGGTAGATCCCATTACGGAATTGTGGTATTGCTCGGGAGTTTATTCTGATTCTGCGGCAGCCGTCACTTTGCGAGCTGTCCAGGCGCGCGAGAGGTGGGTCACCTTCTGGTCTTTCACGGTCTTCTTCATCTCCTACTGATTACCCCGAGGCGAGGCACTCGTTGTCCGGCAGGTCGCGCGAAGGTCGTGGCGCGGTCCCGATTCTAGCGGTCCTCGAACGCATTTATGCCTTGTCCACCGGCGGACCGGGAGGCCTCACTGATGTCGCCAGTACTTTATCGGTTCGTGTTGTGGCGTGTATGCCTTGATAGATCCGGTTCTACTCATCTATATATCTCCCTGTTGCTAGTAGGATAGGGATAGAGCACGAGTCCATAGACCCTTTCGAGGTAGCTACGCCAGCCGGGTGATTCGGTGGTAGCTCGGCGGGTATATAGGGCTTGTCCGTGACCTTATGCGATCGTCGGACCTGCCGACTTGATAGAGTGGACATGACCGATTCGATGTGATCATGGGCATGGATTGGCTAGCTTCTTGCTATGCCAATGTAGGCTGCAGGAGAAAGTGGTGCAGTTCGATTTCTGGAGCCGGTTATTGAGGGAGGAACACCGTGTCGCCGAGAGGTAGGTTTATTTCTTACCTCGAGGCTAGGAAGATGGTGAAGAAGGGTATATCTACCATCTCATTCGGTGTTTGATAATCGAGGTGCGGTACCAGATTTTCAATCGGTTCGAGAGTCGAGAGTTCCCGATGTGTTTTCGGATGACCTCCCGTATCCTCCCAAGAGGAGATAAAGTTTTGTATCGATGTCTTTGCCGGACACTCGGCTTTATTTCCATTCCGCCATACGAATGGCACCCGCCGAGTTGAGAGAGTTGAAGGACCAGTGAGAGATTTCTTTGGAGAAGGGCTTCATCGAGCCTAGTGTTTCTCCCCGAGAGCGTCGGTATTGTTCGTGAAGAAGAAGGGCGACGCTGCGCGTGTGTTGATTACGAATGAACAAGGTGACCATTAAGAACGAATACCCCTTCCCGGATTGATGATTTGTTCGATCACCGCAGGTGCGAATTGTGTTTCCAAGATTGATCTGCGATCGGGCTATCATCAGGTGCGAGTCAGAGAGTCGGACATCCCTAGGACTGCATTCCGGACCCGGTACGGGCACTATGAGTTTAGGGTTATGTCGTTCGGTTTGACCAATGCTCCGGCGGTATTCATGGATTTGATGAACCGAGTGTTCAAGCCATTTTTGGACACGTTTGTGATAGTGTTCATCGATGACATCTTGGTTTATTCCCGCTCAGAGCAGGAGCATGCGGAGCATTTGAGGCGATCTTTGAGAGTTCTCGAGACCAGTTATACGCCAAGTTTTCCAAATGTGAGTTTTGGTTGGCTTCGGTGGCTTTTCTTGGGCATATTGTCGGGGCCGATGGTATTCGGGTGGATACGGCCAAGATCGAGGCAGTCAGGAGTTGGCCTAGACCTACTACTCCGACAGAGGTGCGCAGCTTTCTGGGCCTTGCAGGTTACTATCGGCGGTTCGTGGAGAAGTTTGCTTCTATCTCTGCACCATTGACTAGGCTGACTCAGAAGGCAGCTAAGTTTGATGGTGATGCTTGTGGCGGGGTTTCCGATTCTTGAAAGAGAGACTGACGACCGCCCCCGTTCTTACTCTTCCAGAGGGTCCAGACGGTTATGTAGTGTATTGTGATGCGTCAGGCGTCGGGCTGGGATGTGTGTTGATGCAGCTGGGTAAGGTTATAGCATACGCATCCCGACAGCTTAAGAAGCATGAGAGGAACTACCCCACCCATGATTTGGAGTTGGCAGCGGTGATTCACGCCTTGAAGATCTGGAGGCACTATTTGTATGGGGTTCATGTGGATATTTATACAGACCACAAGAGCCTCCAGTATATCTTCAGCCAGAGGGAGCTGAACTTACGACAGAGACGGTGGTTAGAGTTACTCAAGGATTACGATGTTGGCATCCTGTACCACCCGGGGAAGGCCAATGTATTGGCAGATGCTCTTAGTCGTAGGTCGATGGGGAGTCTATCAGACGTGCAGCCAGATAAGAGGGGCATGGTCCGCGAGTTACATCAGCTAGCGAGCCTTGGGGTCCGATTGATTGAGTCTGATAGCAGTGGGGTTCGAGTTCGAGAGGTTGCCGAGTCTTCCATCGTCGAGGAGGTGAAGAGGCAACCGTTTGAGGATCCGGTTTTGATTCGGTACCGTGATACGACTCTTCGTGAGGGGAGGGGTCCTTTTGAGGTAGCACCTGATGGGGTGCTAAGGTTTGAGGGCAGGTTGTGTGTTCCAGATATTGCGAGGACTTGGCGGGTTCTAGGGGAAGCACATAGCGCACGTTACTCTATCCATCCGGGGTCGACCAAGATGTACCACGACCTTATATCTGTGTATTGGTGGGATGGCTTGAAGAGGGACGTTGCAGAGTTTGTAGCTCAGTGCCCGTGTTGTCAGCAGGTGAAGGTAGAGCACCAGAGGCCAGGTGGTTTGTTGCAGACGATAGAGATCCCGACCTGGAAATGGGAGGTGATCAACATGGACTTTATCACAGGATTACCTCGCACTCAGAGGAAACATGATTCTATTTGGGTTATCGTCGACAGGCTGACGAAATCAGCCCACTTTCTTCCCGTCAGGACGACTTTTTCGGCTGAGGATTATGCCAGACTTTACATCCGAGAGATCGTCGATTGCGTAGGGTCCCTATTTCTATCATATCGCATGCAGAGCCCGTTTCACGGCTAACTTGGAGGTATTTCCGAGAAGGTCTAGGGACGCAGTGAGCTCGAAATCGCATTCCATCCTCGAGCACGGACAGCAGAGCGCACTATCCGGACTGCGAGGATATCTTTGCGAGCTTTGTGTTATTGATTTCGAGGGTAGGAGGATCATTTGCCTCTAGTTGAGTTTGCGTATAATAATAGCTACCACTCCAGTATTCAGATGACGCCTTATGAGGCCTTGTATGGGAGGAAGTGCAGATCGCCGATAGGCTGGTTTGATGTGGGCGAGGTGCAGTTAGTGGGACCTGATTTGGTGCAGCAGGCAGTGGATAAGGTGAAGCTTATCCAGGAGCGGTTACTGACAGCTCAGAGTCGACAGAAGTCATATGCAGATCATCATCGTCGGCATCTGGAGTTCGAGGTTGATGATTGGGTTTTCCTGAAGGTGTCACCCATGAAGGGTGTGATGAGATTCGGGAAGAAAGGGAAACTCAGCCCAAGGTACATTGGGCCCTATCAGATTGTCCGCAGGGTAGGCAAGGTTGCCTACGAGTTGGATCTGCCGTCCGATCTGGAGGCAGTGCATCCGGTTTTTCATGTTTCTATGCTGAGGAGATGCATCGGGGATCCATCTAGAGTGCATCCGATTGACGATGTCCGTGGCCAGGGGTTATCGTATGAGAGATTCCCATAGCGATGTCGATCGTCGGGTTAGGCGTCTGCGGACGAAGGGCGTGGCTTCCACAAAGTCTTGTGGCGAGCGAGCTCAGGGAGGAGATGACGTGGGAAGCTGAGGAGGACATGAGGCAGAAGTATCCCCACCTATTCCCCACACCTCCAGGTAACTCACTTTCCTACTTGTAAATTTTCATTGACCTATTTGCTTAAGTGTTGTATTGTGGCCATGTGTGGCATTTGCAAACTGATTTAGCCTTATCGTTGTGTGTCTTGGGAAGGAACATTCGGGACGAATGTTTCTAAGGAGGAGAATGTTATACCGTATTTCCGAGTATGTGCGTAAGCGCGTGTCAAAAGTTTAGCCTTAGTTAGGCACTATGGACGAAAAACTTGTGCCTGACCCACGAAAGAATCGTTTTCGACGAAGCGTTTTCCAAAACTTGCGTAGGGAAAATTACGACTCGTCATTTATTATTATTGCGGATTTTTTCGAGAGATGAAATATTTTGGACCAACGAGGGTGACACTTGTCACCCTCGAGTTAACGACAACAGGCAAGGTTGGGCGATTTTGTGGTCTTGCGTTAGTCGAGGTTAGGTAGGATATTTGTGTGTAGTAGATGGATAAGGGCACACGTGGGTGAATCCCACCTCCACTTGCCCCACTTGGCTTCATCTTGGCCCTGAAAGCCCTATAAATACCCCCCCTTAGTTGATGAATTCTTCATCCACAAAATTATCTTCCAAGTCTCAAACACTCCCCTCTCCCTAGTGAGCTTCTCGTCCAAGCCTCACTTTTCCAGCTCCTGGAGAGAGCCTCGCCGAAACACCCTCTCCCCTTTCCTAGAAAGTCTCGGCTAAAGCCCTCCTCTTGGTAGAAATACTCCAAGTATTGTTACTATCCCCAAAATACCTTAGCGATCCCATATAGTATTTCCAAAGTTACCTCTATCGTAGAGTCCGAAAATACTACCTTTTATTCCTAAAGTCACTAAACGAAACCCTAAGAGTAACTTCATAGTTGGTTGAAGTAGAAAGTAGGAGTTGTATCGAAACTTCTAAGGGTTTCTTGGAGGATTGAGCGTCTGACAGGAGCTAAACCTCGCTCAGGATCGACTTATATCTTGGATAATATTAGGCTTATCGAGGTAAATAATCTTATCCTTCTATTGTAATTGGAGAATACATACTGTAGAAGTATAGAAATAAGTATAAAACACATAGAAGGATATTAAAGAAGAGAATTGAACTGTAATTACACTGAAGGATATTACAGAAGAGTATTGAACTGAAATCACATCAGAAGAATAATAAAGAAGATTGAAATGTACTTACATAGGACTGTATTTACAGTAGACTTGTGTAGCTTGACGGGTAGGGAAGTGCTGCCCAATTTTCCGTAGAATAGAGAACCCTCTGCTTAGAATAGTCTACAGAGTAGTCTAGACATTGATAGACGTATCTGACTATTATAGGTTGATTCTCTGCGCGCGACATATTCGACTTGGCAGGTGGATTTCGCCGAGGAGATATGTGATTCTTCTTATACTCTTGAGCATGATATTTTTAAATATATATATAGTACGGTAGACGTATGTGTGTTAACTGAACATGGCTTTACTTGACGTCTTTTGACTTGAGTCTAAATAATAAGAATCTTGAAGTCTTTCAAAAAGAATTATAAATCATTTTTGAAAGAAGAAGAATATTTGTTTTTAAAACAAAAAGCTTAAGAGTTATACTAGCTTTATGGGAAGTTAGGTATAACGACTTAAGAAAGAGAAAAGGAACAGTTTACTTATGTGTTTATGAAAGACTTGTATTGATTTCTGGAAAGTATAATAAGATGGTTTGATGAGTAGACATATTATGATGCTATGTGTGTTAGTGTCTTGTAACGTTTGTATAAGAGGGTATTCTTGTTGTGCTTATGTTGTTTAACGATAAGCTGTTATGTTAGTATTATATCACTCACCTCTTGACATGATACCGGGGGTTAAGCTGCCCTCCGATGCGGGGTAGACTCAGGTGATGCAGGACCGTGATTCGAGAATACCTCATGCGGGTCCAGGGACCTATCGCGAGCTACGAGAGTTCCGTGTTAGCGGCCTTTATGGTCATGCGGTCTATGTGGCGTGCGGACTACGAGTCGGGGCGATGCCGAGGAGTAGCTACCCTCGATGCGGGGGATACCTCATGCGGGCCTATGTGAGTGGCCTATGCGGACTGCGGGAGTCCAGGATTAGGCATGCATAATGATACTATGGGCGATTGGCCTTGCTTCGATCATTCGCAGCCTAGAAAAGACTACATGTATACCTATTACTGCTCTTGTTTGTGATGTGGCACTATGTGCGGTTACCTTGGTGGTTTTGTACATATTTGTAAAATTCGTTTTAAAATGATATGATTTCATTTAAGTACTTTACAGTTTCACATACTTGGTACATGTTGTACTGACCTCCTTCGGGGGGCTGCGTTCATGCCGCAGGTAAGGGAAAGCAGGTGCTAGATCCGCATCCTTAGGATCTTTTGCTTTGGTGTCTGGAGCTCCATCTTCTCCGGAGGCTCGACTTTTGGGTATGATCTCCCTGTTGTTGTAGATAGTTGTACATTCAGGGTATGGCGGGGCCCTGTCCCGCCATAGTTGTTTATCTTCTTAGAGGTCTGTAGTCCTATTGTACAGTTGGGATGTAACTGTCAGATTTTGGTTTATATATATATGCTGAAAGACGACATTTTTCTCAGATAAAACTGTGTCTCATTTTACAACTGTTTCATGTCTTGTTTTTATATTCCGCTGATTTTCTCTGATGTATGACTACTTGGGTGCCCGGGTAAGGCACCAGTCACGGGCCCCGGAACGGGTCGTGACAATAACATATGTTTGGATCTTGTCCCATTATGACCTTTAAAATATTTTAGGTCCGTATTCTACCTTGGGGTCGTAGAAGTATGAAAAATAGTGGGAGCTAATTAAAACAAAATGTCATGTTAAATTAGCATATAATGAATGTGTATAATAAGGAGAATGAATTTTTTATTGCATTTTCTTGTCTTCCTATATCTTCAGAATGTCGAACTTCTCAATGAAAATGCTAATGGAATCCAATAGATTGACTGTATCCAACTTTATAGATTGGCTCAGGAATGTAAGAATAGTCTTTAGACAAGAGAAAATTGAATATACATTGGACCAGGTATTCCCTGCAGTGCCTGCGGAAGACTCTGCCGAATATGCAACCTTTGATAAAGTGACTTATAAAAAACATTATGATGATGTCATTTCAGTTCAGTGTTTGATGTTGTCTTCTATGTCACATACATTACAAAGACAACATGTGAGCATGGGGCCCGATGAAATGCTTGTGCATTTGAAGAGTCTCTATGACTCGCAGTCTCAGACAATGGAGTATGAACTGCTCATAGAACTTTTCAAGTGTAAACTCATTGAAGGGGGTCATGTGTCTCCACATGTGCTGAAAATGATTGAGTTGATAGAAAGGTTGACATCCATTGAAATAAAGTTTCATGACAGAGTCACTACCATACTCATCCTCCATTCACTTACACGTTCGTTTGAGAGTTTCATTATAAATATGAATGGAACTAAGGCGAAGTTGCCAGAATTGCACAATATGCTGAAAACTTTTGAATCTTCGATCTCCAAAAGCAAACCTATTCTGATGGTTGGCTCCTCTAGTTATCTCAAACCGAAAGGTAAGGGACAACATAAGAGGAAGGGCAAAGTTATTGCTCCGATAGCAGCAATAAAGCCCAAAGTAGGGGCGAAGAAGAAGAAGAAGAAATTTCTAGCATCGGATGTGTGCATGAACTGCAACAGGAAGGGGCATTGGAGGAAGGGCTGTACATCTCCAGGAGGAGGGATGTCACCAGGTGCACCATCCTATAGTGGACAAGGTATGTTTGTAATTTAAATTAATCTATCTATAAATGATTCTCATTCCTGGGTACTAGATACCGCTTGTGGCTCACACATTTGTACAAATGTGCAGGGGCTAACTAATAGCAGGAAGGTCGGACCTCGTGAGGTGAACCTGTGCGTCGGAAACGGAGCATGAGTTGATGTTGAGCGCGTGGGAGATTATAGATTAGATTTACCTTCCGAAAATATTTTAATGTTAAACAATTGTTATTATGTTCCTTCTTTGACAAGGAACATTATTTCAATTCCTGTTCTTGACACTGAGGGCTTTTCCTTAAGCATTAATAATAACAATATGATTTTGGCTTATGATAATGTTGTGTATGGAATTGCGTCTCTTGTGAATGGATTGTATACATTAAACTGTCGCAGGGAAATTTTTAATGTACAAAATAAAAGAGAGCTAAGTTAAATGAAAGAAATTCTACCTACTTGTGGCATTGCAGACTTGGTCATATCAATCAAACGAGGATAGAACGGTTGAAGAAATTAAATTACCTTGAACCATTTGACTTGCAATCTTATGGTAACTGTGAATCCTGTTTGAAGGGTAAGATGACTATTAAACCTCTTTCTGGAAAGGGGATCCGTGCCAAAGAGGTGCTTGAGTTGGTACATGTTGACGTATGTGGAACATTTTCAACTCAAGTTAGAGAAGGTTTCTCTTACTTCATTACTTTTACAGACTACTTATCAAGGTATGGATATGTGTATCTTATGAAACACAAATCTGAGGCCTTCGAGAAATTTAAGGAGTTTAAGTGTGAAGCTGAGAAACAACTCTAAAGAAGTATCAAGACTGTTACATCCCGTAAGTCCAGGACATGTTTAAGAGAATGTACGTAAGGAACACAAGACTTGAAAAGGGTACGAAAGGAAGAATTGTTTTTCCGACGGAAAATCTTCCGAACGTCGGAAAGGAGGAATGTTCGTTGGTGAGAATTAGATTCTCAAAATGCATTAATTGAAGAGTATGGAACTTATTATCATTATGGAAATATTTTTTTACGGAATTGGTCACGTGGGGCCCACCCGAGGAATTTTACGTTTTGTGGGACCCACGAGGGTTACGAAATTTTATGGACGAATAGGAGAGCGATACGTGGCACCCCCCCCCACATTGGTCTTGGATGAAATTGAAGCAAGGGTAAAATGGTCATTTGACCAATGTATAGATGACAAAGTCTTGCTAATTAAGAGTTTGATATTGTTGACTAAGTCCAAGGGGCACTTGGCTTGATCTCTTCCCTCCAAACTTTACAAGTGTTATAATCTAGACCATCCAATGTATTATATAAGCACACTAGTAGCAAGACAAGTCTTCCAACACTTAGAAAATTTCACAACATTCTTGTTCATAGTAGTGTGCTCTCGGTTTTGAGCATTTTCCACACAAAAAAATTTGCAAATGTGGATCATAATTCACAAGACTTTAACCCAAGGTTCCTAAGGGTATTGTAAGGATATCTCAATAGAAAGATCCCGGAAAAACCGCATTTTTACGTTAGTCGCAAGGCGGAAACCCAAGGTGTTCTTCAACTTTGAAGTTGGAAATAGAAGAGGAGTTTTTCACAAGCTTCTAAGGGTTGCAAATAGCGGATTGGAATGTCAAGAAAAGGAGTTGGAGTTGCTAAGGATCGACTTAGGGTTTTGGATCATTTTGAGCTTAAGGAGGTAATAATCTCCGTCTTGCTATTATAATTCAAGATTTCATGTTGTAGTAGTTAGAAATGATCATGTGGATTATATTATGAAGAATGATATGTGTTATGGAATATTTGGATGGAATCCGAAAGTTGCATGATTTAGCCTTTAAGTTTGTAATTCAATTTAGTTACTAGTTTAGTCGTCGCTTGTTATCTAAAGAATTGATTAAGGTGGTTATAATTGCTAAGTTGTTTATGATTATATAACATGTTAGACCAAAGAAGTTGGATTGAAAAAGAATTGGAAATGACTTTGTGTTATTGAATAAGTTAGCCGAGAATGGCCTTGATTAAGGACTTAGTTGGTATTAATTGTGGGGCGGAATTTTACACGTATTGTAAGGCGTGTAATCCCCTTTGATTTGGTTGTTGTATTGAGCCTTAAATGTGGCATGTTTGGTTATTGAATTCGGCCTTGAAAAAGGTGGCAAAGTATGTAGAAACAAAGGAAGTGTTGTCCGATTTTCCGTAGAATTTAGTGACTTTGCACTTAGAATATTCTACGTTTGAAGCTAGAGGTTTAATGGACGTATTATGGTCATTATAGGTTGAAGTACTAAGTATAGCGTATTCTACTTGAAGGATGGAATAGCTATCAAGGTTGAGGTACTTTGGAGCATTTTGCTATTTGTCGATAATCGTCGCGAGGTATGTGAACCTCTTCCTTCTTTTGACATGATTCTATGTATTGAATATACATGTAGTAATATTTCATGATTCCTTCTACTCTTAGAAGTTAAGAGGTATGTATGTTGATTACTCTACGAAAAGGTTATGTCTAAGTTATCCTAAGTTCTTACCAAGTCTTATGGGGGATGTTGGTAAGAGTCGTTAGGAGGTATTTGGAGCCAAGTTGACTTGGCTAAGTTACGGCACAAATGAGAATAAGTATCGAACAAGCCACTGCAGCGTTAATAAAGGAAAATGTAATGACAATCAATTAAGTTAAAAATGAGTAGAATTATCCATCTGCATAAAAGCTAAGATAAGACAAAATTGTATTACATTTTCTAGATCATGGCTACTTGATTAAGATCGTTATAAATAAGTATAACTTATTCACAACGCACCAAAGTATATGTTACTTAATTTATAAGAATTTACGTATGAAGTTTTAAGACTATGAACCTCAATTTTTTTAAAAGGTTAAGGGACTTTATTTTTCAAGTTATGGGACTTGATTCTTAAAGGAAGAAATGAATTGATTTAAAAGTATAGAATACTTGATTTGGAAAGTATTGATTTCTTGCCATTCTAAAGTTAAGAAACTTGTTTTCTTAAAAGTTAAGAGACTTGAAGTATTTTGAAAGCTATGTGATTTGATTTGAAAGTATAAGTCTCTCGGTTATAAAAGAAATGAATTTGTCTAAGATATAAAGAGTTATAACGGTTTTATGGGAAGTTGGTTATAACAACTTTATGGAAGATTAAAAGAATGGTTTTCTTCAGTAATGTAAGCAAAGAAATGATTTGAAATAAAGAAGGGCAAATTGTTTTAAAGGTACCAATTGCTTAAGGTTTTAAAGAAAGAAGTCACTTGATTTAGAAGCCTGTAAATGTATTTCTAAAAGGTATTGTGACTTGTCTTGAAAAGTAGTTATGACTTGATACTACGGTTATTAGTATCTTGGAAGTTTTATTTGAAAAAGAGACATTGTAAAGGAGTAGAGGTACGTAGTACGTTGGGTTAAATTCCCGAATTTTATAATGACATTATCGCGTCCCAGAAATGGGTCGGGCAGTATACCTTTATGGGCAGACTATATGTCTTATCGCGTCCCAGAAATGGGCCGGGCAGTATACCTTTATGGGCAGACTATATGACATTATCGCGTCCCAGAAATGGGCCGGGCAGTATACCTTTATGGGCAGACTATATGACATTATCGCGTCCCAGGAATGGGCCGGCAAGATAACTTTATGGGCGACTATATGAAATTACCGCGCCCCAGAATGGGCCGGCAAGATACCTTATGGGCGACTATGTGACTTTTACCGCGTCGAGAATGGGCCGCGATACCTTTATGGGCGACTATGTGACTTTACCGCCCCAGAATGGGCCGCGATACCTTTATGGGCAGACTATTTGACATTACCGCGTCCCAGGAATGAGCCGGGCAGTATACCTTTATGGGCAGACTATGTGACTTTATCGCGTCCCAGATTGGGCCGGGCAGTATAGGCGTCCCTCCATAAAAGGCCGGATTATGTTATGCAAGGTAAGTAAGTTATATGGTAATGAACTTGACGATTTTCCTAAGTATGTACGTAAGAAGGTGACTATATCTTTTATTGAAAAATGGGAAAAGATAATAAGGTACGATTAAGTTCACGAGATGGTAATGACACGGTAGGATCTGGTATGCACCCTTTTTATACTTGCCTCTGTCATTCTTTTGTACAGTTATGATTTGTTTACTGTACCTTATTTCTGTTCCATATTCGGTACCTGTTGTACTGACCTCCTTCGGGGGGCTGCGTTCATGTCCGCAGGTTTAGGTACACAGTTGTGGATCCGCGAGCTTAGGATCCTGGTTCAGCATTTTGAGATGGCTCCAATGTTCCGGAGTTGTCATGGCTATGTATATTCAGGGGTACGGCGGGGCCTTGTCCCGTCATAGTATTTGTTCAAATCTTAGAGGTCTGTATTCATCTGTGGGCTGGACTGGCTAGAGTTGTTTTTACATTGTTAAACAGTGTAGACCCTTTCGGGTAATTTTTATGTTATGGCAGCCTTATCGGCTTGGCCTTGGTTTAAAAAAAAGTGTTATTTATCTTCCGCAGTTTATTATGTTGTATGATTAGAAGGGTGCCCAGGTAGGGCACCAGTCGCGGCCCGGGGTCGGGTCGTGACAAAGACTCTTCGATCTGATCGTGGGGGTGCATACTTAAGTAAAGAATTTCTTGAATACTTAAAGCTATATGAAGTTCATTCATAATGGACACCTCCTGAGACACCACAGATGAATGGTGTTGCCGAGAGGAGAAACCGAACCTTTCTTGATATGGTTCGTTCCATGATGAGTTTTTCAGCTCTTCTTACATACCTTTGGGGATATGCTATTCTAACCTCGATATATGTTCTGAATAGAGTTCCTTCTAAATCAGTTGAAAAGACACCATATGAGGTATGGTGTGGCAAGAAGCCATCACTTAGACACATGAGGCCCTGGGGGTGTCCTTCATATGTCAAGAAGTTGATCACTGATAAGTTGGAGTCTAAAAGTGAGAAATGTTACTTCGTTGGGTATCCAAAGGAAACTAAGGGATACTATTTCTATCTTTCTGGAGAACATAAGATATTTGTTTGTAGAAACACAACTTTTCTTGAAGATGAATATGTCTACAAAGAAGGGAGTTGCACAGAGATAGAACTCGAAGAAATTCAAGAACAAAGTAACATAGAGGTTGAACCCTTGCCGGGTGAATAAGGCAAGGATTCAGTGGGAGCTTATGGCGAAGATTGGGTACTCAGGGTACGCCCTTCGACCAGTGGGAGTGCTACGAGGAGAGATGCAGAAATGCAAGATCCTCTTGCGCAAACCTTGGGAGCTAGTGCACCAGTTGCACCTCCTCCCATTCAGGAAAGACATGAAAATGATATTCCTGAAAGCTCTAATACTGATGGATCGACCAGCGCACAAAAACCTACTCACAGTCAGAACATACCTGTAACTGAACTGCAAGACACTCAACTCCGTAGGTCTGTTAGAACTCATCGTCCTCCGGAAAGACTAAATCTACTTGTGGAAACACAAAATTAGCTAGATATTCCAGATGATGAAGAGCCTAGAACCTATAGCGAAGCAATGCTAGACATTGATTCGAAAAGATGGCAAGAAGCCAAATGGAATCTATGTATATCAATCAAGTGTAGAACTTGGTTGATTTGCCAAAAATGGGGTTAAACCCATAGGATGCAAATGGGTCTTCAAGAAGAAGATTGATGCATCTGACAAGGTTCAGACTTATAAAGCTAGACTAGTGACTAAAGATTTTACTCAGCTTTCTGGCGTGGATTATGATGAGACCTTTTCACCGGTGGCTAAGATAAAGTCTATTCGGATTTTGCTTGTGATAATTGCACATTATGATTATGACATTTGGCAGATGGACGTCAAAACTGCATTCCTTAATGGTAATCTAATTGAGGAAGTGTATATGAAACAACCCGAGGGTTATTCATCCGAGTCCAGACCAAATGATGTGTGTAGGCTACAGAAGTCCATTTATGGACTTAAGCAAGCCTCTAGGAGTTGAAACATTTGCTTTGACAAGGCTATCAAATCTTTTGATTTCGTCAGAAGCAAAGAGGATCCTTGTGTTTATAGCAAACGCAAGGATGATGGTATTGTCTTCATTATTATATATGTTGATGACATATTGATAATGAGAGATAATAAGACTCTCATGCAGTCAGTTAAGGATTATGTACAAGACCTTCATGATGAAGGATTTAGGTAAAGCTTGCTACATTCTGGGAATTAGGATCTATAGAGATAAACCTAATAGATTTTTGGGGCTGTCACAATCAATCTACATAGACAAAGTGCTTAGATGCTTCTCAATGGAGAATTCCAAGAAAGGCGGTCTTTCAATGGGTCAAGGCATCAAGTTATCTAAGAAGGGATGCCCTTCTAGTGTTGTAGAACTTGAGCGCATGAAGAGGATCTCATATGCTTCGGCTATAGGATCGATCATGTATGTCATGACTTGTACTAGGCCAGATGTGGCCTTTGCACTTAGTATGACTTGTAAATTCCAGCATAATCCTAGTGAGGAACACTGAAAAGCAGTCAAGAGTATTCTTAAGTATCTCAAACGTACTAAAGACTACTTCTTAGTCTATGGTGGAGGAGATAAGATGGTTGCCACTAGGTTTACCGATTCTAGTTTCCAGACAGATGTTGATGATTTCGAATCTCAGTCTGTTTACACGTTCATTTTAAATAGAGGAGCAGTGAGCTGGAAGAGTTCCAAATAAGCTACTACTGTTGATTCGACTACTGAATCGGAGTACATTGCTGGATCGGAAACTGCTAAGTAAGCTCTCACGATTTCTGAGTTCCTGAAGGAACTAGGAGTTATTCCGAGTACTAGTTGTCCAATAACCATTTATTGTGACAACACTAGTGCTATTGCACAAGCAAAGGAACCAAGATCAACTAACAGAAACAAACATACCGAGGAAGTACCATATTCTCCGAGAGATGATGGAGGCTGAAGATATTAGGATAGATTATGTTCCCACAAACAATAATCTAGCAGACCCATTTACTAAACCATTAAGCTTGATGAAACATAATGGTCATTTTGAGAACATGATATTAGATATGTTGGTGATTGGCTCTAGGCCAAGTGGGAGATTGAAAGTACATGTATGTCCAATAGACAATCTGTATTAGGACAAAATGTACTTTATACACATTCATATTTATATTAATGATGATTAATATTATGGCATTTGCATTTGTTGAATTATTAGTTGATTGTTCATAATATTCTATAAATGCATCCATAGGGTTTACATGTTTATTAATGATGTAAGAATTAATGTTATAACGTAACTCTTAAATTACCTAGACTAATGATCATCGAGAGTGAGATATCGATGATATGTGATACGTCGACATGTGGTCTGCGTCATATCCTTAGGGGATGTAGTATGTCTCACTTGCTACAAGTTATGTCAACTCATGATGGACACATAGATACTTGTTGAAGTATTGGTATACCCTGCTGATGTACTGTTTTGTTATATGTCATCGGCATGTGGGAGATATAAGTCCTTAGACTTGAGGTCAATATCACCTTGTTCACAGAGTAATGTACTTTGATCTTGTCCTAAGCTCAAATACCTTATAGGTTGAGACGCGGCTTGTTTTGGGTGCATTACGAAGTAGATTAAAGGTGGTATGTGAGGCAAGATTAGGATTCATTCCTTGAATGTATATTCAAGTGAACACTCAGATACTCATAAGATATTAGGTTGACTAAGTCATTGGCCAATGCAATGTACATGTCTTTGATATGGTCCTGTTGTCAACTAATATAGATGAGTTATAATGATCAAACCATTTGAATAGACACTTGACAAATCCTAAGCTTGATTGAGTGTGTCATGAATGAAAGGATTTTATCTTTCCACATAGAGGTTCAGTTCACATGTTTCGTGTAGCTAAACTTTACATATTGAGTTCGTCTTCCGGCGCAGTCTAGGAGTTCCATGTATATCCTAATGTTATTAGTGTCAATATGTAAAGGCCTGAAGTGTAACACTAAGTCAATTTTTCCGTTGATTCAATGATGTAATAAGAGAGTATATAAATGTTCGGTTGATGACCGAGACATTAGAATAAAATAGAAATGAAACAAAATTGGAGCAGGGCCACGACGCAGGTGAGTCGGGGCCACGATGCCATAGCATCGTGGTGCCACTTACTCAGCTCCGCGGCGCCGACACGCGTCCAGTGTGTCCGAAATGACCCATTCTGTTTCGGTTTCTGGGCCTGGCCCACGAGGGAAACCCTAACTGATTTATTCAGCTATATATACATGGTTTAGCCTCATATTTTCTACACCATCTTTTCATAAGATTAAACTCTCTCAAAACTCTGCTGGAATTCCTAGCTTTCAAAAGGAAAAATTACATCATTGTCTTTGACTTGCATATCGAGGGTTTATTGCGTGCGCACCCTCGGACTACACAAGCTTCAAAAAATTTCAGATTACTATCAATGTAAGTCTTCGTTCGAAGTATTACATTCTTGCTTGTGTTTATTTTACATTGTATAATCATCCTACAGTTTGACCGTCGTCGGGTTTAAAACATAAATTTTCAAATTCCGCTGCGTGAACGAACCCGACAAAACCCTAGAAGTTACACATGAAATTCAAAGAATTCTAGCCATTTTTCCTTAGGACAAGATTAAAATTAAAGAAGCTCTGAAGCAATTGAAGGAGTTAACAAAGATGATAAATGCCGATTTAAGCAACAACAATGGGCCTACAAAGAAAAAGACCTACCAAATAGGTTTATGGGATGAACAATGTCTTTAATTTAAGGACTACATGCACTTACATGACACTTGTTGAGTTAAGATGAGCAAAGTTAAGAAAATACATAAGACAGATAAACAAAAGAAGAAAGGAAAATCTAGACACCTTCTTTAGAGACAAAGTGAGAGGTATGATCCATAAAAGGAACCCAACCTTAAATGGGTTACTAAAATGCATCTCTCAGTGAGCATGAAAAGCTAAGGTAAGAGAAAACTAGAAGCATGTGTAAAGGTCTTAACACATGATAAAACTAAAAGGAATATCCCTCTTACCAAAAGCCTACAAAAGGGAGTATGCAATGTCTCAACTCCCAAGGATTCCCCTCCCAACACATACGAATGAAGCATGAAGACTACTTGTAAAAAGTATACAAAATGGAAAAAGAAAGATCCAATGAGTCAAATCCTCCAGGTGCCTACAACAACAATCAGAATGTTGGTAGAAAAGTAAAGAAACTTGGTCCCTCACTAAGAGAATAATGTCCAGAAGACTGGAACAACACAATATATGACCAAACAAACCAATCAAGATCTATATTATGTATGAAGCAGGATTCAAAGGACCTCAAAGAAGATTTTATCAAAAGAAGAAAAGATCAAGGCTGGAGGATGAGCCAAAGAAAAGTGAGTTGGAAACTGCACACAACGTGCACTCCCATAAAGAAAACAATAGGAGATCCAGAAATATAAAGGGGGCACAAAAAATTGACTTCCCAAATATTATCACTATGGAACTGATAGAAGACATAGAGAAGGAGAATGAGTAGTGAAGAGACAACTATTAAGTCATCACAAAGTATGTGAAGAAGAAAGAGGAACCATCAGCAGAAAAACAAGAAATAAACCACACAGACTTATGATAGTTACACTTTTAGAGAAATACCAATTTGAGGAACTGATTCTTTGAAGGATAATATTATTGAAAATTTACTAAATATGGAATTAAGTTTAATCCATTATTTATGACTCGAACGATTGAGGCCTCGCACGTCGGAAACATCATTTCCACACACGTGCACACATAGTGTCAAGTATCGTAAATTTCATTAGTGAAAGAGATATTTGTACGTAAGTAAAATGTTTGATACAAAGAATGATGGACGGTTATTGGCCAAATGACATGTGTTCCACGTTAGTAAATGACGGATGAAGTGCACGATGTGTTAAAAGATGAACCGAGTCAGGAAGGGCCGCGACGCCTTGGGCCACGGAGCCGGAAGGGCCACAGTGCTGTCTTGTTAGGGCCGCGGTGCCTCCTCCCCTGAGCCGTCGCGCCTCCTTCCCTGAGCCGCGACTCTAAATGTAGTTTGTGTTCAAGTAACTTACTAGCGCCGCAATGCCTCCCCGAAGGGTCGAGACTCTAAATGCCATTTCAATTCTAGTGGTCTACTGGACAGTGAGCGCCGCGGTGCCTCCCAGTAAGGGCCGCGGCGCTTGACGTCCAGAAACTGTGAATGGGAGACGAAAATACATGACTCTTGGGCTGGTTTTGAGGCATTAAACCTCATTACTTCCCAAATAAATTCAACCATTATTTAGCTGAATTAAACCTCTATAATCAAGGTCATTACATGTCATTCAAGGCCATTACTTGGCTATTGGAGGGTCATCTTCTCAACACTATAAAATGAGGCCTTAGGCTCATTTGCAAACACACTCAAAACACTTGTATGATTTCAGATTTCCTGAAATCTTTTCCTCTCTTGCAATCTTCCACTCAAAGATCCTTATTTCCTAGCGAACACTTGAGTCTCCTTTGCTCACTTGTTTTATTGCTGTTTTATCTTGGAAGATAAGTTGTCAACACACCGTTAGAGGATTATACGAGGAAATATTATCTTAAGGAAAGATTGAACTAAAGACTATGTTAGTTATGACCGTATTTGATATGAGTCTGTATTCTTTCACGGGGTAAAAGAGTAAGTTAAAATAGTGGGAGCTAATTATACTAAAGACCATGTTAGTTAGTTAACGAATGTGTTCAATAGAAATTATGTTAGAATGTTAATTTCAAGTCTATCCTTTCTTCAGTTACAATGTCGAATCTGTCACTTAAATTGTTGGTTGAAACGAACAAGCTTAATGGAGCCAATTTTCCTAACTGGTTAAGAAATTTGTGTTTGATGTTGCGATTAGAAAAGATTGAGTATGTATTAGATACAACACTCCCTACAGTCATTACTGAAGATTCTGAAGCATACACTCTCTTTGACAAGGCAGCCTATCAAAAATATCTTGATGATGCTATTGCGGCACAATGTATCATGTTATCTTTTATGACTCCAGAGTTACTAAGACAATATGAAAATATGGGCCCTAATGAGATGTTAGAACATCTGAAGAGTTTCTATGACTCACAGTCTCAGACTATGGAGTACGAGCTGCTGAGAGACCTCTTCAAATGTAAGTTGAACGAAGGGGGTCAGGTGTCACAACATGTTTTGAAGATTATTGGATTAATTGAGAGGTTGGATTCGATTGGAATGAAGATGCCCGTAAATGTTTATGTTAATCTAATCTTGAACTCGCTTCCTAGTTTCTTTGAGAACTTTATTGTGAATTATAACATGAATGAAACCAAAGCGAGTCTCCTAGAGCTTCATAATATGTTAAAGACCTTTAAATCGTCCACCTCCAAAGGTAGAGTTGTGCTCATGATCGGCTCATCTAGCAACTTCAAGCATAAGGGTAAGAATGTGCAGAAGAAGAAGGGTAAGGCGGTTGCCGCCACACCCACAACTATGAAACCTCGAAGAGTTGTTCAAAAGAAGGCCAAGATAGCTGCTGATGTTTGCCTCAATTGCAAGAGAAACGGGCATTGGAAGAAGGATTGTGCATCCCTAGGGGAGACAAAACACAAAGTGCTCTGGCCCTGCTGGACAAGGTATGTTTGTTATTGAAATAAATATGTCTATAACTAATTCTCACTGTTGGGTATTAGATACCGCTTGTGGCTCACACATTTGTAACAATGTGCAGGGGCTAATTGACAGCAAAAGGGTTGTACCTTGGGAAGTATATCTACGCGTTGGAAACTGAGCAAGAGTTGATGCTGAACGCGTGGGGACTTATAGACTAGATTTACCTTCAGACTTTTGTTTAGAACTCAATAATTATTATTTTGTTCCCTCGTTAACGTGGAATATTATGTATGTCCCTATGTTAGACATTGAGGGGTTTTCCTCATTTATTACCAATGGAAATTATGTTTTATTTTATAATGGTTTTATTTGTGGAAATGCACCGCTTGTGGATGGATTATATGTTTTAAACTGTAGCCATGAAATTTTCAATATTCAAAATAAACGAGCTAAAATTAGTAATTCTAGAAATCTCACCTACTTATGGCATTGTAGACTTGGTCACATCAATGAATCAAGGATATCAAGATTGAGGAAATTAGATTACCTAGAACCATTTGACTTAGAGTCATATGGTAATTGTGAATCTTGTTTAAGAGAAAATATGACAACCAAATCACTTTCTGAGAAAGTGGTGTGTGCCAAAGAGGTGCTTGAGTTAGTCCATACTGATATATGTGGGCCGTTTTCAACTCAAGATAAGGGAGACTTTCTTTATTTCATCACTTTTACAGACGATTTCTCAAGGTTTGAGCATGTGTATCTTATGAAACATAAGTCTGAAGCTTTTGAGAAATTCATGGAGTACAAGTCAGAAGTAGAGAAGCAACTGGAAACAAATATTAAAACTCTTCGATCAGATCGAGGAGGTGAATACTTAAGTAAAGAATTTCTATATTACTTGAAGCTTCATGGAGTTCAATCACAATGGACACCTCCCGGAATGCCACAAATGAATGATGTTGATGAGAGGAGAAATATGATTAGATCCACGATGAACTTCTCAGCTCTACCAACATACCTATGGGGATATGCATTACAAAGCTCAATATATATTTTGAAAATAGTTCCTTCAAAGTCAGTAGAGAAAGCTCCATATGAGATATGGAACGACAAGAAGCCAGCACTTAGACACATGTGATCCTGGAGGTGCCATGCATATGTAAAGAAGTTGCTTATTGATAAATTGGAATCTAAAAGTGAGAAGTATTATTTTGTGGGGTATCCTAAGGAAACAAGGGGATACTACTTCTATCTTCCTGGCGAACATTAGGTTATTGTTTTCAGAAATGTAACTTTCCTTGAAGAAGACTATGTCTACAAGGAACAGAGTTACAACAAGATAGAACTTGAAGAAATTCAAGAAGTGCAAAATAAGAGGATGAACCCTTGTCAAATGACCTAGGTAAGGATTCAGTGGGAGTATTTGATGATGATTGGGTACTTAGAGTACGCCATTCAGCCAGTGGGAGTGATGTGAGAGATAATGCAGAAATGCAAGACTCTCATACACAACCAATGGAAGATGACACAATGGTTGTGCATCATCCTATTCAAAATGATATTCTTGAAAGCTCTCAAGGTGCTGGATTGTCCAACACACAAACACCTTCTCAAAATCAAAATACAACAAATACTGAAACACAGAATATTCAACTCCGTAGGACCACTAGGACTCATCGTGCACCTGAAAGACTTAACCTCCTTGTTGAAACATGATCGGTGTATTTTATATACACTTTTTGAGTCATTTTTAGTTAGTATTTTACTCATTTTGTTTATGTTTAGTATAGTATTAGGGTCGTTTTTCTTTCTTTTGTGTCACAGCGGTCAAAAATGGAGAAATGGCGAAAAGAAGAGGAAATGAGCTTAAAAGAGATGGAATTGCACACTAAAAGGGCCAAGAGATGAAGTCTAAAAAGTTCCGGGAATTATAGAGGAAATCGATTAAGTCCGACGAGAAAAGACGATTAACGAATTCGCGAAAAATGCGCAAGATGAGCCGCGCGGGCAGCAGTAGCCGCGCCCAATGTGCCGAAGCTCCGAAAGTTGCTGATCTTCGTAGCGCGCTGCAGGGTCATGCGCCGACGCGGGATTTTATGAAGTTCTGGGCGAAATTGACATGTTTTTCAGAATCCTAAAGGGATAACTTTTCCTACCTAAAGGGATAACTTTTCCTACCTTAAAACCCTTACCTAAAAGGATTCTAATAACTTTTCCTACCTACAAAATCCCTAACCCTTCACCTAAAGGATTCTTTGGCTATAAATACTCTACATCATTAGAAGAATTATGAATTCTCCATTCTACCATTCACCATTCTACATCCATCCTTCCACCAATCCACCTTGTAAATATTCCACAACACAACCCTTGGATGCTTGGCTTGGAGACTCATTCTTAGTAATTTTCTTTTCTTTCTTTTACTTTATTTCAGTTTTGATGTTGGATATTGAATTAGTTTTTGTCATGTCAATGGCTAGGAACTAATTCTCTTTTAGGGCTTTCCATGTTGAATTGCTTGAAACTTATGTTATAAATTAATGCATGCTTATGGTTATTGTTCTTATTGTGAGATCTATCCAATAATTGAGTTGAATTCTTGGTAATTAATTGACAACTAATTATCACTATATGATTTCTAATCAGATTCCGAAAGGGGGGGATTGTGAATATGCTGTAAGTTGGGTAGACATTCTTGGATTGGGGATGAAAATACCTCAATTATTTATGTAGCGTTGATGAGAGGCTTAACAACCCTAATTTTGCGATCAGGCGCGATTTGGTCAACTAGGTTTTTGTTCTTAATCCTCCTATAAAGTTACCCTTATCACCGAAAGGTAGGTAAGGAACGATACTGGGGTTGAGTGTTTATATAACCCTAACGGGAGTATAAAACGATTTCGTAAACCTGCTTTCTCCAAAAGAAGAATACCATAAGTAATGCATTAGTAAGTAGCATAAGCGGATAGTGAGGATACATAGAAGCCCTATTCTCATCACATCTGAAGTAATTCTTTATATTTAAATATCTTTCATAATTCTTAGTTATAAACCAAACAATCAATTATTAATTCGCCAAATAGATACTAGAAAATAGATAGTTGGTACTTGAACCCTAATCCTAGAGGACGATATTCGGTCTTATCAAAGACTATACTACTTGATACGATAACGTGCACTTGCGTTTAAAGTGTGTGCATCTTACCGCGCATCAAGTTTTTGGCGCCGTTGCCGGGGATTAGGCATAGTTCAATATCAAATTTATCTATTTTTAATTTCTAATTTGGTTTTTATTTTTGTTTCTTTAAATTATTTATTTTATTTTCTTTTGAAAAAAAAAAAAACAAGTGTGCCGTGATTCGCTGTTGGTTTTGATTCATCTCAGGGATCCTTAAGACATGGATTTCTACTGTCAATATGATCGAGCTCCAACCATAGAAGAAGAGAGAGGAATTGGTGAAGTTATACTCACCTCACGAGGTACCAAGCTCGCCTTCATGGACTAAACGAGAATGGCCATGAAGAAGTTGGAAACGCAAATAGCGAACTCGCAATCATATTCAACAAATAACAACAAATTGAGGAGTCGAACCAAACCCAACTATCGAGGAATCAGTGAGATAGTTGGTGTAGAAAAGGAAAGGATAGCAGAGATTCAATTATTTACCTTCTTGGATTCTGTGGAAATTCTTTTTCTTACACCTATTACAGAAGAAACACCACTAGCTATCACGGCCGATTCCCAATTAGGAAGCCCATACCATCAAGGGTACCCCCTAGAGTTGAGAGATGTAGAGAAGTTCACGGATTCCTACATTATAGAAAGCATAAAAGACAAGCCTACTTGGGGGATAATTGTGTTTTTAAGGCTCTTGTTTGAACAAATGGTTGTAGGGAAATTGAGGCCTACAACAATAAATTTGCTGATTGCAAGCGGTTGTATGATCCAATGGGCACTCGTAAAGGTTAAAGGCGTCCGGCTAAAAGACGTTAAAGACAGCGCTTGTTGGGAGGCAACCCAATATTTTTAATTATGTTATTTTAATTTCTGTCTTTATTTTATTTTATTTTGTCTTGAACAGTCTCACGGTCTTGGGTTCTTGTTTTGTGTTGTTGGATGACAGGTGGACTGAAAGCTGAAACCGAGGAAAAAGGAGCAACAAACGCTGAAAAAAAGGAAAAGCAGTCGTCAGCGCCGCGGCGCCCAGAATCAGGGCCGCGGCGCCGGAACTCCAGAGGGCCACAGTACTAGCAGCGCCGCGGCGCCGAATCTCAGGGCCGCGGCGCCGGAACTTCAGAGAGCCATATTTCCGTGCAAATTCCAGAATTTTTCCTCCTAGACCTCCATTATGACCGCTGTGTTGTGTCAGTAAGTTGTCCATTTTTCATTTTTTTTAGTATTGCACACATTGGGGACAATGTGTGATTTAAGTTTGGGGGTGTTTTATTTGTGTCTTGTTATGTTTCAGTTAAGTTTTTTTTTTTTTTGTGTTTATTTTTGAGTCACAATTTTTTTTTTCCTCTTTTGAGTCATAATTGCCTGTCAAAGATCATGTATGCTGTAGTTGCTAGAAACACCTAGTGAAGGAAGGTGGAATAATGTAATGGAATTAGAAGCAACTATCTAAACATCTAGGTTAGATATGCCAAAAACTCACAAAATCTGTCTATTTGGAGTTTCTTGCTTAAATTGTGCATGCTAAATAATGAAAACCTATGTGTTATGATTGCTTGCTATTTGAGGCGAAATAGTTAGGATATGCATGATAGGGAGATGACTCAGGCATTTCTTTGATAGCCAATTCTTACCACTCTTTTCTATCCCGGACTTTAAAAGTATCCCTAGTCACCATCGAGCCTAAAAGTTAAACTTCTTCTTTGACACCCTATATGCCCACAAATTGTACCATAAGTAAAAATGTGAAAAAGTGGAATATAAAGTGTTGAAAAAGAGACAAAAAAGAGTAAACAATTTTGATGCACCCCAATGAAAAAGTAATAATAAATAGGCAAAAGCCTAAGTTTGGGGGTGCTTGTTTTTCATAATACACTTCACTCTCTCAAAACAAAAGAGGGGAAAGATAGATATGAAGTGAAGAAAGGAAATCAAAAGAAAATGGAAGAATTGAAAAGCAAAAGAGCTTATGGTACACGAAATGAGCCTAAATGCCTATTTTTACCTACCTACACCTAAGCCTACATTACAACCCTTAAAGTCCTGAAGATCTCTTTTATGCATATCCAGGATTAGTGGAGAATAACAAGTAAGCACGCCATAGGATTGCTTTGATTTTATATGCATGATTTAGTATATTGACTTTCATTAAGCATGATAAATATGAGTTTGCGAAATATCTAGCTTAATGTGTTTAGTGTGCTGAAATTTCATGCTATATGTTCGTGCATATTATTCTGCTAACCTTCATGTTTTTTTAGATAACACTAAATGCAGCAAAAGTGATCAATGTCAGTGAGTCTTTTATTTTCCATTTTCTTGAGTCCTTTATTTCTTTCTTTCTATCTTTGCTCGAGGGCGAGCAAAGGTTAAGTTTGGGGGTATTTGATCGGTGTATTTTATATACACTTTTTGAGTCATTTTTAGTTAGTATTTTACTCATTTTGTTTATGTTTAGTATAGTATTAGGGTCGTTTTTCTTTCTTTTGTGTCACAGCGGTCAAAAATGGAGAAATGGCGAAAAGAAGAGGAAATGAGCTTAAAAGAGATGGAATTGCACACTAAAAGGGCCAAGAGATGAAGTCTAAAAAGTTCCGGGAATTATAGAGGAAATCAGACGAAGTCCGGACGAGAAAAGACGACGAAACGGAAATTCGCCAGAAAAATGCAGCATGAGCCGCGGCGCCGGGCAGCAGCCGCGCCCAACGTGTGCTGAAAGTCAAAGTTGTCGATCTTCAGCGCGCCATCACAGGGTCATGCGCCGACGCGGGATTTTATGAAGTTCTGGGCGAAATTGACATGTTTTTCAGAATCCTAAAGGGATAACTTTTCCTACCTAAAGGGATAACTTTTCCTACCTTAAAACCCTTACCTAAAAGGATTCTAATAACTTTTCCTACCTACAAAATCCCTAACCCTTCACCTAAAGGATTCTTTGGCTATAAATACTCTACATCATTAGAAGAATTATGAATTCTCCATTCTACCATTCACCATTCTACATCCATCCTTCCACCAATCCACCTTGTAAATATTCCACAACACAACCTCGATGCTTGGCTCGAGACTCATTCTTAGTAATTTTCTTTTCTTTCTTTTACTTTATTTCCGCTTTGATGTTGGATATTGAATTAGTTCTTGTCATGTCAATGGCTAGAACTAATTCTCTTTGTATTTCCATGTTGAATTGCTTGAAACTTATGTTATAAATTAATGCACGCTTATGGTTATTGTTCTTATTGAGAGATCTATCCAATAATTGAGTTGAATTCTTGGTAATTAATTGACAACTAATTATCACTATATGATTTCTAATCAGATTCTGAAAAGGGGGGATTGTGAATATGCTGTAAGTTGGGTAGACATTCTTGGATTGGGGATGAAAATACCTCAATTATTTATGTAGCGTTGATGAGAGGCTTAACAACCCTAATTTTGCGCATTGTGCGTGACGGTCAACTAGGTTTTTGTTCTTAATCCTCCTATAAAGTTACCCTTATCACCGAAAGGTAGGTAAGGAACGATACTGGGGTTGAGTGTTTATATAACCCTAACGGGAGTATAAAACGATTTCAGAACCCGATTTCTCCAAAAGAAGAATACCATAAGTAATGCATTAGTAAGTAGCATAAGCGGATAGTGAGGATACATAGAAGCCCTATTCTCATCACATCTGAAGTAATTCTTTATATTTAAATATCTTTCATAATTCTTAGTTATAAACCAAACAATCAATTATTAATTCGCCAAATAGATACTAGAAAATAGATAGTTGGTACTTGAACCCTAATCCTAGAGGACGATATTCGGTCTTATCAAAGACTATACTACTTGATACGGTAACGTGCACTTGCGTTTAAAGTGTGTGCATCTTACCGCGCATCAAAACACACAATGAGATAGATATTTCTGATGATGATGAGCCTACTACCTATAGCGAAGTAATGTTAGACATTGATTCACAGAGATGGAAAGAAGCCATGAAATCCGAAATGGAATTCGTGTACATAAATCAAGTATGAAACTTGGTTGATTTGCCAACAGGGGTTAGACCCATATGATGCAAATGGGTTTTCAAGAAGAAGATTGATGCATATGACAAAGTACAGACTTATAAAGCAAGATTGGTGGCTAAAGGTTATAATCAACGGTCTGGGGTAGATTATGACAAAACCTTTTCACCTGTTGCAAAGATTAACTCCATTCGGATTTCGCTTGCAATAACTGCATACTATGATTATGATATTTGGCAAATGGATGTTAAAACTGTCTTCCTCAATGGTAACCTAATTGAGGAGGTGTATATGATAGAACCAACGAGTTTTACATTCAAGACTCAACCCAAAGCTGTATGCAAGAAACATAAGTCCATTTATGGACTTAAGCAAGCCTCAAGGAGTTGAAATATTTGATTTGACAAAACAGTCAAATCATTTGACTTTATTAGAAGCAAAGAAGATCCATGCATTTATAGTAAACACACAAATGAGAGTATTGTCTTCATTGTTATATATGTAGATGACATATTGATAATGAAAGATAATAAGACTCTCATGCAATCAGTCAAGGAATGGTTATTCAGCACCTTCATGATGAAGGACTTGGGTGAGGCCTGCTATATTCTTGGAATTAGGATCTACAGAGATATACGTAATAGATTGTTAGGGAGGTCACAGTCCATATACATAGACAAAGTGCTAAAACATTTCTCTATGAAGAATTTCAAGAAAGGAAATCTTCCTATAGGTCAAGGCATCAAGTTATCAAAGAATGATAGTCCTTCTACTGTTGCAGAACTTGAACGCATGAAGAGGATTACATATGCTTCAGCTATAGGATCAATTATGTATGCCATGACTTGTACAAGGCCAGATGTGGCCTATGCACTTAGCATGACTTGCAAATCTCAGCAGAATCCTTGGGAGGAACACTGGAAAGTAGTCAAGAGTATTCTTAAATATCTTAGACGAACTAAAAAATATTTCTCAGTCTATGGTGGACAAGAAAAGCTAGTAGCTAATGGGTACACTGATGCTAGCTTCCAAATAGATCTTGATGACTTCAAGTCTCAGTCTGGTTATGCCTTTATTTTAAATGGTGGAATAGTGAGTTGGAAAAGTTCCAAACAAGCCACAACTGCAGATTCAATAACTGAAGCCGAGTACATTGCTGGATCGAAAGCTGGTAAGGAAGCTGTCGTGATATCTGAGTTCTTGAAAGAACTAAGGGTTGTTCCAAGTGTCACTTATCCAATAACGATTTAATGTGACAACACTGACGTGATTGCGCAAACTAAGGAACAAAGATCAACGAACAGAAATAAGCATGTACCAAGAAAATACCACATACTCATGGAGATGGTGGACACTGAAGAAATAAAGTTAGACTACGTTCCCACAGATGAAAATCTAGCAGACCCATTTACTAAACCATTAAGCTTAGTCAATCATAATGGTCATTTCGAAAACATGGGCATTAGATACGTTGGAGATTGGCTCTAGGCCAAGTGGGAGATTTAAAGTATATATGTCCTAGAGACAATCATTTTAGGTACAGATGTACTTGAACACATTCGTATTATTAATAAGATCAATATATTGGCGTTTGCAATTACTGAGTTATTATTTGATTGTTTGTATTATTCATTAATGTGTATCCCTTGAGCTTACATTGTCATTGATAGGGTGATATATTGATGATAGAGCGTAGTTCTTAAAGAAGCCTCGACTGATGATCATTGAGAATGAGATATCAATGATATATTATAAGTCGACATGTGATCTGCATCACATTCTTAGAGAATGTAGTATGTCTCACTTTTTACTAGTAATGATTGCTAGTGATGGACACATAGATACTCTTAGAGGGTATTGGCATGCCTTGCTGATAAACTATTTGTTATACATGTCTAGAGTATTATCAGTATGTCGGAGATAGAGGTCCTTTGACTTGAGGTCAATACACACCTGGTTTGTAGAGTAATGTACTTTGATCCTGTACTAAGCTTAAATTCCTTATAGGATAAGACATCACTTGAATTGGGTACATTGCGATACAGACTAAGGTGGTAGTTGAACCAAGAATATGATTCATTCCTCGATTAGATATTTAAGAGAACACTCATCTTCTCAGTGATATTAGGTCGACCAAGTTATTGGCCAATGAAAGAGACATATCTAGGGTATGATCTAGTTGTCGACTAATAAAGATGAGATAAAGTGATCAAGCCATTTGGATAGACACTTGGCAAATTCTAAGCTTGATCGAGTGTGTCGCGAATGAAATGAATTGATCATCCCACATAGAGGTTGTGTTTACTAGAGTCTTGTAAATGTACTCCACACATTGAGTTCGTCATATGGTGCCGTCTAGGAGTTCCGTGTGAACCTTAATTTGATTAAGTGTCGATGTGTGAAGGCATAAAGGGTCACACTAAGCCGATTGTTTTTTCGGTCTAAGAGTATATTGAGAGAATATAAAATATTCGATTTAGAGTCGAGATACTTTAATCAATAATAAATTATGAGATAATTTCTATTTGATGGAAAGTATTTAATTATGTCAAAATTGGATTTTAGATTTAATCAAAATTAAAACGTGTAGAAATATTGAAAATAGGAGTAGCCATGCGCGCCAGAGGTCGACCATGCAGAGTAAGATGGGCCCAGGTTGATCGCCCATCAATTTCGGATTTTGGATTAAGTTTTAAGCCTGATCCAAGTCTGATTTGGTTTTCTCCCTCCCTATATATTTAGCACTTAACCCATAATTTTAAGGTGACGAGATTCTTACTTTCTGAACTCAGAGTTCAGAGATTAAAATCCTCTCAAACCTCTGCCAAGATTTCCTAGATTTTCTGACAGAGGGATATACCGAAGCAAGGCTTTCACCCGAGCAGATAATCGCGTGCGCACCTTTTAGTAGAGACTGCAAAACATAAACTGTAAGTTTTCTTGTGTCTTTGTAGATTTCAATTGTAACATAATCATACCAGACGAATTTGTTGGGGAAAGTAAGTTAACAAAATTTTAAATGTTACACCCCGTAATTTCATGGCTACTAAGTGAGAACATGATTATGGAAATAAGTTTTGAATGTTGGAAGAAAAGTATATTTACATTTTCTATACGGAATAATTTTTTATGCAACAAATGTGATGACGAGAATTAATACTAGTAGTTGGATTATTTCCAAGTGAATTATGGACTGAGTGTTAAATCATTAAGTCTTGGCTTTGAGAATGTTAAGTCCATCGAAAATATAGAGAAATATGGCTAAGTGTGGAGATATTTTATTTGAAGGGAAGACAAGTGGACAAGTGGGTCTACTTGGGTCCCCCCTCCACTTGTGCTATGTATACACTTATATTACACAAGTCTTGCTAGACTTAGCTCATAATATCTTCATCATCCAACTCTCTTATCTCTTCTATTCTCCCACAAGTCTCGAAATTCCATAGAAAAGGTGAAGAACAAAATCAACTTATTTTCCAAGATTAAGCACCTTAACTAAGTTCTAAGCCAAGTTAACCTTGCAATTAGTGGGTCACAATTTTTAGCTTGAAAGTTGTCTTGAAATCCTAAGCTTGTTGATGAACTTTTTGGAAGTAAAACATGAAAGCAATATGGTTGCAAGCTTGTAGAGGATACGTGTGTGTTGTTGTAACATGAAGAAGTGGTGCAAAAAGGATGAAGCAGGGCCGAGACTAAGGACTGTTTTTGGCTAAGATTAAGGTAAAAATTCTTCTTCCTCTTGAAGTAATTAGAAGTTACATTATGTTATAGTTGATAGATGAACTTGTGTTGAGAGAAGGAGAATAAGAAATGCATGTGACAGTTTTGGGACTAGTTGCCGATTTTGAGGCAGTTTTGGTGTTGTTGGATTTGTTGGTTAGTGTTGTTATTATCATCACTACTTACATGTTAAAATGAAGAAACTCTTGTTGTTACAAGTTGTTATGGTGTATACAAACTTGTTGAAATGTGAATTGGATTATAAGGAATTTAAAAAATGGCTTTGGTTGTGGTGTTGGCTGAAAACTGCATAAAACTGTGGGACGTTGTTGTGTCGCTTTAGGGACTCTTTTATATGTGTATAATCCTGGAAATTTAGTTATAATTATGCATGTTTAATATGGTAATTGTTAACGTGTGTTCCTAAAGGATTAAGGTTGTAGAATGGTGTAGAAAGACTTCATATCTTACCCTCATTGTTGTTGGAATATGGACTGTTTTTGTGGACTGTTTTAGTAAGGATTAAGGGGTTGTTTTACGTGAGAAATATGTGTGTGAATCACCTTGGTTAACTGTTTAGTTGTGCCCTTAATTGGTGCTCGGTTATTGATGTTATTGGCCTTATTTATAAGGTGGAAATGTACGTATAAATAGGGGAAGTACAACCTAAATTTTTATACGAAAAGAGAACCATTACTTGGTATATGACATACACTTGTAAGAATGAAGTTGATAGACGTGTTATTATTATAGGTTGAAGTACTACTTGAGACGTATTCTAGTTGTCAAGTTGGTATAGCCTATAACGTATGTGAACTATCCTTTCTTCTTTTGGCATGTTTATATATGTGAATGTACGGCGAACATACATAGTTTTATTGGATCTTAATACTTAATGAAGGATGTGATAGTGCCTTGGTGTTTCTAAAATGAAAGTTCATTTTAATGGTTGGTACATGATATGTTGGTACCTTGGTTTTTTCTAAAATGGAAGTTCATTGTAATGATTGGTACATGATATGATGGTACCTCGGTTTTTCTAAAAGAAAAGTACATTTTAAGAATTGGTACATGATATGTTGGTACCTTGGTTTACCTTAAAGATACGATCGGTACATGATATGTTGGTACCTTAGTTTTATTCATTTGAGAGTCAAAACGTGAGTTAAATGGCACAAGGTTGCTCATGATAGCTATTCATGCAAGTGTTATTATTCCATTTCTCACCGAGTCCCATAATGGGCTGGGACATGTTATATGTATACGATTCCATGGACATGTATCCATGATGCGGGTATAGACACATATGACATATATGATTCCATGGACATGTATCCATGATGCGGGTATAGATACTCACGACAATATATGATTCCATGGACATGTATCCATGATGTGAGTATAGATACCTATGACGGTATTTGACTCACAGTTTCTAAAAGGCACAGTTGACTCTCTATTTTTACAAGGTACAGTTGACTCTTATTTTATATGGCACAGTTGGATCTGGTATTTGATTGTCATACTTGTCTCTGTCATCTTTTGGCCAGTTATGATCTTATTTACTGTACTTTATGTTTACATACTTGGTACTGTTATCGACTTCTTCTCCGAGAAATTTGCGTTCATGTCCGCAGGTGTAGGTACTCAGTTTGGTGATCTGCGTGCTTTGGATCATTGCTCATCTTTTGGGATAGCTCCATTGTTTCGGGGCTTATCATTTTGGTACAGTTTTACCGTTACAGACTTATGTATATTCAGGGGTACGGCGGGGCCTTGTCCCGTCATAGTTACTGTCTTACTGTTACACCCAGTATTTTCAAGAGAATGAGATGAGAACGTACGTGAGAAGATAAGATTTGAATTTTGGAACGAAAGGAAAATCACTTTTTCATAAGGTGAAATTTCGGAACCTTGTGAAGAAAAAAGGTTTATTATTTGGAATTTAATTCTCAATTTGGTATATGGAATTAGTATAATATATTGGATTTTTGAATTTTTAAGTTTCAGATTTGGTCATGTGGGGCCCACCTGAAAATTTTACGATTTTGTGGTGCCCACAAGATTTTGAGATATTTTGGTCAAATATAGATATTTTGATGAAGAAATAATTTTGGACCAATGGGAGGGTGACACGTGTCACCCCTCCACTTGTCATGAAGACTTTGACTTGGACTTTAGATATTTTGGAGATAAGTGGACATGTGGGTCCCACTCCATTTGTCTTGCTACACTTGTTAGATATTTGTATATATCATAGAGGCTTGCAAGACTTCATTCTACACTTAGCCATATTTCAAGAAAAGTTCTATCTCTCTCTTTTCTCGGCCATTTGATGAACAAAATTATCTAATCTTCCAAGCTTGTGTATATTAATACAAGATTAAGGTCCCTAATCAAGTGTTGAGCCAAGATAAACACCACTAACCCCTAAAAACCTCCCTTGGCCGAGAATGAGGGTGAAACCTTAGGGGTTTCCGTCGGCTTTTTGGTAAGGGAACGTGAAGGGAAGTTGATCATAAGCTTATAGGGGTTACATACATGTGATTGGAACGTGAAGAATGAGAGCTAAGACTAATCTAGGGACCGACTTTAGCTTGGACTATTTTGGGCTATATTTGAGGTAATGATCATTTTCCTCTTGAAATAATTGAAGATTACATGTGGTAGTAATGTATAAGTGAGCTTGTAATAAAAATAATGAAGATTAAAAATGGTTTGGACAATTTTAGGAGTTGAGGCCGAGAGTTGGACATTTTCGGCCATTAGAATTGTTGATCATTATTGTTGTTAATTTCACTTGTCGCATATTGTATAATGAAGGAAATATTATTTTTGATAGTTTATATAACTTATATAACACGTTGGAATGTGAATAGATTAAAAGGAATTAAGGAAAAAGGCATTGGACTTATAGTTGTTATTGGCCGAGAATGGCCTTAAATGGTTGGATATTTTGGGGCAGTTTTGGAACTGTTTTGTGGTATATAACTGCTGGAAAAATCAGCCACCAACTTGCATGTTTAATGTGGTAAAATGGCTAATGAAAGTCCTAAGGAATAAGGGTGTTAAAGGCTTCACATTGTACCCTTAATGTTGATTTATTATGGACTGTTTTGTGGACTGTTTTAATGTGATTGTGGGGCATAATTTTACATGTCAAGTTGACGTGTAATCCCCTTTGGTTAACTGTTGGTTATGCTCTTAAGTGTGGCTTGTTGGTTGTTGAATTTGGGCCTTGGAAAAGGTGGAAAAGTACGTAGAAACAAATGAAGTGCTGCCCAATTTTCCGTAGCATAAGAGACCCTTAGTTGGTATTAATCTACCTTAGAAAGCTTGGAATTGATAATCGTGTTATTGTTGTTATAGGTTGAAGTACTTTGAGACGTATTCTAGATTGTAGAGTTGGTTAGTCGCCAAAAAGGTATGTGAACTATCCTTTCTTCTTCTAGCATGATTCCTTGTTTTAAAGTGAGTGTATCCTACTCCTTAGTGATGTAATTCTTGATAGTACTTTGAATTTCCTAAAATAGAAGTTGCTATATATACTTTCTTGATAGTACTTTGGTTTTATAAAATGGAAGTGGTTCTATCCATTCTTTTGATAGTACTTGGGGTTTCTAAAATGAAAGATTGTTATATCTATTCTCTTGATAGTACTTTGGGTTGTCTAAATGAAAGTATTTCATTTTAGTTCATTGTAGTATATGAAAGAAGTTACATGATTGAAAGGTATAAATTACTTGGTGTTAAAAGTATACTTGACTTGATTTGAAAAGTATAACTTACTTGAGTTTAAAAGTGTAGTAACTTGATTTTAAAAGTGGAAGTGTCTTGATACTATGCGTGTTAGTGTTTGGAGGTTTATAAATGAGAAGATGTACGACTGACGTACATAGTACTTCGGGTTCAATTTCCCTATTATTACTAGATGTGATATTGCCTTGAGTTCTCTTAAAATGATAGTTCATTTTATTTGTGCTAATGAGAGTCGGAGATGATTTAAATTGTATAGTTGAATCATGTGAGAACGTTCATGATTACGACATAAATTGTTACACCCCGTAAGTACAGGACATGTATAAGAGAATGTACGTAAGGAACATAGGACTTGAAAATTGGTACGAAATGAAGAATTGTTTTTCCGACGGAAAATCTTCCGAACGTCGGAAAGGAAAAATGTTCGTTGATGAGAATTGGATTCTCAAAATGTATTATTTGAAGAGTATAGAACTTATTAACATTTTGGAAATTTATTTTTACGGATTTGGTCACGTGGGGCCCACCCGAGGAATTTTACGTTTTGCGGAGCCCACGAGGGTTACGGAGTTTTATGGACGAATGAGAGGGCGACACGTGGCACCCCCACACATGGTCTTGGTCGAAAATAGTAAGGGTAAAATGGTCATTTACCATCAAGGAAGATAAGTCTTGCTAGCTTGAGATTGTTGACCAAGTCAACTTGTCCACTTGGCTTTACATTAATTGCTCTTCATCCTAGCCCACAAGTGTTTTAATCTAAGCCCTCCTTTGTGTTTTATATACTAAGCTAGTGCAAGACAAGCTCTTCTAACACTTAGAATTTTTCACACATTGTTGTTCTTCACTAAGTAGCTCTCGGGTTTGCACATTTTGTCCACACAAAAATTTGTAGTTTTGATCCATTATTCACAAGACTTTAACCCAATGTCCCTAAGGGTATTGTAAGGATATCTCAATAGAAAGATTGCGGAAAAACGACGTTTTCACGTTAGTCGCAAGGCGAAAACCTAAGTAGTTTTCCTAGTTTTGGATTGGAAATGGAAGAGAAGTTGGTTGTGAACTTCTAAAGGCTTCAAATAGCGGATTGGAGCGGAAAGGAAAGGAGCTAAGAATTGCTAAGGCGCGACTTTGAATCTTGGAATTTTTAAGGGCTTGTAAAGGTATAATTCTTGTCGTTTTAGCAATTAAGGTTTACTTATCATTGTAGTTACGGATATTAGCAAGCATGAGATGTTTAGTATGAAGTTTGATAATTATATTGGCTATTGGAACCCTAATCCGAAAACTAGCATGTTTAGCCTTAAGATTTCAATTCAAGTTGATTATTAGTGTTACACCCCGTAGTTCAGATCATGCGTATGAGAGCGTACGAAAGGGAGTAAGACTTAAATTTTTTGAAAGATAGGTTGACGAATTATTTCGGACGGGTTTTAGTCAACTTTGAGGCGGGTTATGACCCGGTACATTGAGAGTTCCTAAGTGTTTCGAAGGCCTAGGGCGTAGTTCGTTGAGTCTAGTTGTTATACCCCGTATTTCCGGAGTATGTACGTGAGGGCGTCCGTACGAAAGTTTAGCCTTAAAGTTAGGCCAAGTTCGAAAATTGTGCACAACTCGCTAAAAGAACCGTTTTCCGACGAAACGTTTCCACAGCTTTCGTAGGGTAAATTCCGGCTATGCCATTTCTAATTTTTGCGGATTTTTCCGAGAGACGAAATATTTTGGGCCAACGGGAGGGCGACACTTGTCACCCTCCAATTGATGGACTTGTGGCGGAATTGGACCGAATTGGAGAGCCAATTTTGTCAAGTAGTTGGTAGGATATTTTGTGTGCAAGTTGGCTAGGTACACTTGCCCTAATCTTGGCCTTACACTTGCCTAGCACTTGGCTACATCTTGGCCCTTGGTTGGCCATCCCTTGACCTATAAATACCCCTCTTGTGATGAAGAGTTCTTCATCCACAAAAGCTTCCAAGTCTAAAAATCCTCTCCTCTCCCTTTGTAGCCTTTTCGTCCAAACACCTCCCCCTCCCCTTGTGAAGGCCCTGGGCCGAATACCCCTCTAGCCTAAGTGGTTTGGCCGAGGCCCCCCCTAGCCTAGCCAAAACCTACCCCCCCTCCCTTGGTAGAAAAGTTGCCTTCTAGTATTGTTATAATGCCCAAAATACCCTAGCCCAAATCCCTTAGTCCTTAGTAGAAGTTGTGAAGAACTTCTAAGGTTTTCTTGGAACTACCGGAGCGTACAACTTAGGAGCTAAACTTTGCTCAGGCGCGACTTTTATCTAGGATATTATTGGGCTTACCGAGGTAAATAATCCTAACCCTCTTTTGTATTAGAGAATGCATACTGTAGAAGTATAAGAATAAGTATTAAATACTTAGAAGAATATTACAGAATAGAATTGAACTGTTATCACAGTAGAAGGGTTTAAAAGAAGAATAATTGAACTATGCTTATATAGGACTGTTTTCACAGTAGACTTATATAGCTCACCGGGTAGGGAAGTGCTGCCCGACTTTCCGTAGAATTGTGAACATCTGTTTAGAAAGACCTTGAGTAGTCTAGACTTTGATAGATGTCTGTGACTATTATAGGTCGATTCTCTCGCGACATATTCAACTTAGCGAGGTTTTCACGGTAGGTATGTGATTCTTCCTAAAGCATGATATTTTAAATATATATATAGTACGTAGACGCATACGTGTTAATCGAATAATAACTACGACAATGTCTTTCGACTTAAGCCTGAATAATACTTACGGCAATGTCTTGCGACTTAAGCCTGAATAATAAAGATCTTAAAAAGTCTTTCAAAAGAATTATAACACAGTTTTGAAAGAAGAAGAATAGTTGTTTTTAAAACAAGAAGCTTAAGGGTTATAATCGGCTTTATGGGAAGTTAAGTATAACGGCTTAAGTTTTATAAAAAGGAACAGTTTACTTATGTGTTTTATAAAAGACTTGTATTGATTTCTGAAAGGTATAATAAGATGGTTTTGGTGAGTAGACATATTGTGATGCTATGTGTTAGTATCTTGTAACGTTTGTGTAAAGAGGTCGATTTACTTATGCTTATGTTGTTTGAACTATAAGTTGTTGTGTTAGTACTATATCACTCACCTCTTGAGATGATACCGGGTTAAGTCGCCTCCGACGCGGTAGACTCGGTGATGCAGGACCATGATTCGAGAATACCTCACGCGGTCCAGGGGCCTATGCGGAGCTATGAGAGTTCCGTGTTAGTATGCGGGGTTATGCCTCACGCGGTCTATGTGGCCATGCGGACAACGAGTCCAGGATGTTGCCGAGTAGCTACCTCGACGCGGGGTTATACCATGCGGGCCTATGTGAGTGGCCTATGCGGACTCCGGGAGTCCAGGATTAGGCTTGCAGAATGATAACATGGGTGAGTGGCCCTGCTTAGATCATTCGCAGCCTAGAAAAGACCTATTACAGTTACCTATTGTTGCTCTTGTTTATGATGTGGCACTATGTGCGATTCTGATTGTTGTTTACGTGTTTGTAAAAACTGGTTTTTAAAGTGATATGATTTCATTTAAGTACTTTACAGTTTCACATACTTAGTACCTGTTGTACTGACCTCCTTCGGGGGCTGCGTTCATGCCGCAGGTAAGGGCAAGCAGGTGCTAGATCCACATCCTTAGGATCTCTACGTTGGTGTCGGGAGCTCCATCTTCTCCGGAGGCTCTACTTTTGGGTATGATCTCCCAGTTGTAGATAGTTTTGTATTATCGAGGTATGGCGGGCCCTGTCCCGCCATAGTTGTATATTTCAGAGGTCTGTAGTCATGTTGTACAAGATTTGATGTAATCGCTAAACCATGTTTATATATATATGCCGAAAGGCGACGTTTTCACAAAAAGCGTGTCTTATTTTATAAACTGTTTCATGTCTTGTTTTATATTCGTGATTACTCGATGTATGACTACTTGGGTGCCCTTGAAGGCACGATCCACGCCCCGGAATGGGTCGTGACAAAAGTGGTATCGAGCGATTAATCCTGAAAGTGTCTACAGACCGTATCTAGTAAGTCTTGATTATCGGTGTGTTGTGCACCACACCAATAATCGTGAGGCTATAGGATATTTAGGATTGGTTTCCATTCTTCTCATTACGAGATCGTGCCTTAGGCGTGTTATAAGTCGGACCCTTCTAACGAATCCCTTTTCTCAGAATGCTATGCCTCCACGTAAGGCAACCCGCCCGAAGGGCAAGGCGTCGCCGAGGAGCCGCTAGGGACACCTAGAGTCACGAGGGCTCGGGCCCGCCTATACCGAGACGGCGAGTTCCACGACGCCACCCCAAAGAGAGACTATCAGACCGCACCTCCCGTCCCACAACCCGGGCGGAGGAGTTAGGGTACAAGGAGATGGCCCGCCATCGCCGGGATCGTGGCAGACATGAGGACAGCCGGATCGCGCAGATTCAGCCCCAGCCCGGTCGTACCGTGGTTCACCCGAGGCGAGAGTTTGAGGCTACGAGACTTCCTGAGTTGTAGCCCGCCAGAGTTTTACGGGTCGAGGCCGGAGGATGATCCGCAGGAGTTCATCCGTCAGCTACAGAGGATTTTGAGGGTGATCAGGGCGTCGGAGACCGAGTCCGTGATCTTTGGTTCACATAGGCTGCGTGATACCGCAGTCGATTGGTTTGATTCGTGGGAGTTATCCCGGGGAGAGCACGCGTCCCGCCTACTGGGATGAGTTCTCGAGGCTTTCCTCACTCACTTCTTGCCTCCACAGATGAGGAGGGCGCGGGCTGATAGATTTTTACTGCTGAGGCAGAGAGGACGCACTGTCAGGGAGTACAATGTCGAGTTTGATTCATTGGCTCGATATGTCCCAGCGTTGGTAGCAGATATGGAGGATAGGGTGCACCTCTACGTCACCGGGCTGGATGATTATATGGCCGAGTCATGTGCGGGTGTTTATCTTCAGCCGGGTATGGACATTACCCGCATGCAGGCTCATGCCCTTGGATGCGAGGAGCGCAGAGGTCGACGAGTGGACAGACAATGCAGGAAGGCCGACGAGGGTCTTCGGTGGCTATCGTGGTGGCGGCCTCGGCAGCCTAGATTTGCACCACGCCGGCTGAGCACTTCGCATCGCCCTCGGCACCCGAGTATTCGAGGCGCATCAGGCCCGTGGCTTCGCACGCCCGAGTAGCAGAGCTCGGCGACGGACCACCCCTGTGGGCGATGTGGTAGATCCCATTACGGAAGTGTGGTACTGCTTTTGGAGCTTATTACGATTGTAGCCAGCAGGTCACTTTGCGAGGGACCGTCCGACCGGCGTGGCGGTGGTACGGCCACCTTCGTGTCGCTGCCGCTTCATCATCTCCTACGATTACTCGCCGGGCGTGGTACTCATGGGTCGCAGGTCACGGTAGAGTCGTGGCTCGGGTCCAGATTCTAGCGGTCCTCGAACCGCATTTATGCTTTGTCCACCGACAGATCGGGAGGCCTCACCGATGTCGCCACGGTACCTTATCGGTTCTGGGTTTGATGTGTATGCTTTGATAGATCCGGTTCTACTGCCTTTATATCTCCCTTGTTGCTAGTAGGATAGGGATAGAGCCTTAGTCCATAGACCCTTTCGAGGTAGATACGCCCGAGCTGGTGATTCGGTGGTAGCTCGGCGGATATATAGAGCTTGTCCTGTGACCGTTTACGATCGTCGGACCTAGCCGACTTGATAGAGTTGGAGATGATTGACCGGCGTGATCACGGGATGGATTGGCTAGCTTTGCTACGCCAATGTAGACCGCAGAGAGAGTAATGCAGTTCCGATTCTCGGCGAGGTTGTTGAGTGGGAGCACGCGGTATCGCCGGTGGTAGGTTTATTTCCTACCTCAAGGCTAGGAAGATGGTGCGCAGAAGGGTATATCTACCATCTCGTTCGGGTGTTGAATCTGAAGGCTGCACCAGATTTTCCGTCGCCAGTGGTCGAGAGTTCCCAGACGTGTTTCAGACGACCTCGGGTATCCTCACGAGAGGAGATTGAGTTTTGTATAGACATATTGCGGACACTCGCCTATTTCCATTCCGCCATACGTAATGGCACCCGCCGAGTTGAGAGAGTGAAGGACCACCGAGAGATTTCTTTGGAGAAGGGTTTTATCGACCTAGTGTTTCTCCCGGGCGCCGTATTGTTCGTAAAGAAGAAGGGCGGGGCCGCGCACGCATGTGTTGACTACAGCGGTGAACAAGGTGACCATTAAGAACGAATACCCCTTCCCGTGATTGATGATTTGTTTGACCATTCGTGGCGCGAGATGTTTCTCCAAGATTGATCTGCGATCGGGCTATCATCGTTCGAGTCGAGAGGTGGATGTCCCTAGGATCGCATTCGGACCGCAGACGCATTATGAGTTCGTGGTCATGTCTTTTGGGTTGACCAATGCTCGGTGGTATTCATGGATTTGATGAACCGAGTGTTCAAACCATTTTTGGACATGTTTGTGATAGTGTTCATTGATGATATCTTGGTTTATTCTCGCCGTAGCGAGAGCACGCGAGCATTTGAGGTGTCTTGTGATTCTCGACCAAGTATGCGCCAAGTTTTCCAAATGTGAGTTTTGGTTAACTTCGTGGCTTTTCTTGGGCATATTGTCGGGCCGATGGTATTCGTGTAGATACGACCAAGATCGGTAGTCCGAGTTGCCTGCACCTACTACTCCGGCGAGGTTCGCATTTCGGGCCTTGCAGTTATTATCGGCGGTTCAGAGAAGTTTGCTTCTATCTGCACCATTGACTAGGTGACTCGTAAGACGGCCAAGTTTCGATGGACTGATGCTTGTGGCGGGGTTTCGATTCTTGAGAGAGATCGACCGCCCGCTCTTACTCTTCCGGAGGTCCAGACGGTTATGTTGTGTATTGCGATCGTCGGGCATCGGGTTGGGATGTGTTGATGCAGCGAGGCGAGTTATAGCGTCACGATCCCGACGGCTTAAGAAACACGGAGGAACTACCCCACCCATGATTTGGAGTCGCGCAGGTGATTCACGCTTTGAAGATCCGAGGCACTATTTGTATGGGGTTCACGTGGATATTTATACAGACCACTAGAACCTCCAGTATATCTTCATCCAAAGGGAGCTGAACTTACGACAGAGACGGTGGTTATAGTTGCTTAAGGATTACGATGTTGATATCCTGTACCACCCGAAAGGCCAACGTTGTGGCGTATGCTCTTAGTCGTAGGTCGATGGGGAGCCTATCGGATGTGCAGAGAGGAGGACATGGTTCGTGATTTGCATCGCCAGCGAGCCTTGGTGTCCGCTTGATTGATTACGATAGCGGTGGGGTTCGAGTTCGTGAGGTTGCCGAGTCTTCCATCGTCGGAGAGGTGAAGAGGCAACAGCTCGAGGATCCATGTTGACACGTTATCGTGATCTGACTCTTCGTGAGGCGCAAGGTCCTTGGGTAGCACCATGGGGTGCTAAGGTTTGAGGGTAGGTTGTGTGTTCCGGATGTTTGAGGACTTGGCGGAGTTCTTGGGGAAGCACACGTACAAGCGTTACTCTATCCATCCGTGGTCGACCAAGATGTACCACGACCTTAGATCCGTGTATTGGTGGGATGGCGAAGAGGGCGTTGCGAGTTCGTAGCTCGATGCCCGTGTTGTCGCAGTAAGGTAGAGCACCGAGGCCGGTGGTTTATTCTGACGATTGAGATCCCGACCTGGAAGTGGGAGGTAATTAACATGGACTTTATCACAGGATTACCTCGCACTCAGAGGAGACATGATTCTATATGGGTTATCGTTGACAGGCTGACGAAATCAGCCCACTTCCTTCCCGTCAGGACGACTTTTTCGGCTGAGGATTATGCCAGACTTTAGATCCGAGAGATCGTCAGACTGCATGGAGTCCCTATTTCGATCATATCGCATGCAGGAGCCCGGTTTACGGCTAACTTCGGAGGTCTTTCGAGAGGTTTAGGACGCAGTGAGCACGAGCATCGCATTCCATCCACGCAGACGGACAGCCGGTAGCGCACTATCCAGACTCTTGAGGATATGCTGCGAGCCTGTGTTATCGACTTCAGGTGTAGCTGGGAGGATCATTTGCCTCTAGTTGAGTTTGCATACAATAATAGCTACCACTCCAGTATTCAGATGGCGCCTTATGAGGCCTTGTATGAGAGGAAGTGCAGATCGCCTATAGGATGGTTCGATGTGGGCGAGTGCGATTAGTGGGACCAGATTTGGTGCAGCGGCGATGGATAAGGTGAAGCTTATCCAGAGAGGTTCTTGCCGACTACCGTAGTCGATGAAGTCATACGCAGATCATCGTCGTCGGCATCTTGAGTTCGAGGTTCATGATTGGGTTTTCCTAAAGGTGTCACCCATGAAGCGGTGTGATGAGATTCGGAAGAAGGAAACTCACCAAGGTACATCGGGCCGCTTCAGTTGTCCGCAGGGTAGGCAAGGTTGCCTATGAGTTGGATCTGCCGTCCGATCTGGAGGCAGTGCATCCGGTTTTTCACGTATCTATGTTGAGGAGATGTATCGGGGATCCATCTAGAGTGCATCCGATTGACGATGTCCAGGTGACCGAGGGGTTATCGTATGAGGAGATTCCCATAGCGATAATCGATCGTCAGGTTAGGCGTCTGGACGAAGGGCGTGGCTTCCACAAAGTCTTGTGGCGGAACGAGCTCAGGGAGGAGATGACATGGGAAGCCGAGGAAGACATGAGGCAGAAGTATCCTCACCTATTCCCCACACCTCCAGGTAATTCACTTTCCTACTTGTAAAATCTTCATTATCGTTTATGCCTAAGTGTTGTTCTGTGGCCGTGTGTGGCATTTGCAACTGTTTAAGTTATGAAGAATCTTATCGTTAACTGTCTTGGGAAGGAACATTCGGGACGAATGTTTCTAAGGAGGGGAGAATGTTATACCCCGTATTTCCGGAGTATGTACGTGAGGGCGTACGTACGAAAGTTTAGCCTTAAAGTTAGGCCAAGTTCGAAAATTGTGCACAACTCGCTAAAAGAATCGTTTTCCGACGAAACGTTTCCACAACTTTCGTAGGGTAAATTCCGGCTATGCCATTTCTAATTTTTGCGGATTTTTCCGAGAGACGAAACATTTTGGCCAACGAGGGCGACACTTGTCACCTCCAATTGATGGACTTGGCGAATTGGACCGAATTGGAGAGCCAATTTTGTCAAGTAGTTGGTAGGATATTTTGTGTGCAAGTTGGCTAGGTACACTTGCCCTGCCTTACACTTGCCTAGCACTTGGCTACATCTTGGCCCTTGGTTGGCCATCCCTTGACCTATAAATACCCCTCTTGTGATGAAGAGTTCTTCATCCACAAAAGCTTCCAAGTCTAAAAATCCTCTCCTCTCCCTTTGTAGCCTTTTCGTCCAAACACCTGCCCCTCCTCAAGGCCCTTGGCCGAATACCCCCCCTCTACCCTAAGTGGTTTGGCCGAGGCCCCCCTCCCTAGCCTAGCCAAAATCTACCCCCCCCCTCCCTTGGTAGAAAAGTTGTCTTCTAGTATTGTTATAATGCCCAAAATACCCTAGCCCAAATCCCTTAGTCCTTAGTAGAAGTTGTGAAGAACTTCTAAGGTTTTCTTGGAACTACTGAGCGTACAACTTAGAGCTAAACTTTGCTCAGCGCGACTTTTATCTAGGATATTATTGGGCTTACCGAGGTAAATAATCCTAACCTCTTTGTATTAGAGAATGCATCTTTGTAGAAGTATAAGAATAAGTATTAAATACTTAGAAGAATATTACAGAATAGAATTGAACTGTTATCACAGTAGAAGGGTTTAAAAGAAGAATAATTGAACTATGCTTATATAGGACTGTTTTCACAGTAGACTTATATAGCTCACCGGTAGGAAGTCTGCCCGACTTTCCGTAGAATTGTGAACCCTCTGCTTAGAATGACCTTGAGTAGTCTAGACTTTGATAGATGTCTGTGACTATTATAGGCTCGATTCTCTGCGCGACATATTCAACTTGGCGGAGGTTTTCGCCGAGAAGGTATGTGATTCTTCCTAAAGCATGATATTTTAAATATATATATATAGTATGGTAGACGTACATGTGTTAACTGAATAATAACTACGGCAATGTCTTTCGACTTAAGCCTGAATAATACTTACGGCAATGTCTTGCGACTTAAGCCTGAATAATAAAGATCTTAAAAAGTCTTTCAAAAGAATTATAACACAGTTTTGAAAGAAGAAGAATAGTTGTTTTTAAAACAAGAAGCTTAAGGGTTATACTGGCTTTATGGGAAGTTAAGTATAACGGCTTAAGTTTTATAAAAAGGAACAGTTTACTTATGTGTTTTATAAAAGACTTGTATTGATTTCTGAAAGGTATAATAAGATGGTTTTGGTGAGTAGACATATTATGATGCTATGTGTTAGTATCTTGTAACGTTTGTGTAAAGAGGTCAGTCTTACTTATGCTTATGTTGTTTGAACTATAAGTTGTTGTGTTAGTACTATATCACTCACCTCTTGAGATGATCTGGGTTAAGGCGCCTCCGACGGGGTAGACTCGGCGATGCAGGACCGTGATTCGAGAATACCTCATGCGGGTCCAGGGCCTGCGCGAGCTACGAGTTCCGTGTTAGTATGCGGGGTTATGCCTCACGCGTCTACATGCGCCATGCGACAACGAGTCGGGGCGTTGCCGAGGAGTAGCTACCTCGATGCGGGTTATACCCCACGGGCCTATGTGAGTGGCCTATGCGGACTCGAGTCGAGATTAGGCTTGCGAGAATGATAACATGGGCGAGTGGCCCGCTTCGATCATTCGCACCTAGAAAAGACCTATTACGATTACCTATTGTTGCTCTTGTTTATGATGTGGCACTATGTGCGATTCTGATTGTTGTTTCATGCATGTTTGTAAAACTGGTTTTAAAGTGATATGATTTCATTTAAGTACTTTCTGATTTCACATACTTAGTACTGTTATCGACCTCCTTGGGCTGCGTTCATGCCGCGGTAAGAGCAAGCAGTGCTAGATCCACATCCTTAGGATCTACGTTGGTGTCGGAGCTCCATCTTCTAGGAGGCTCTACTTTTGGGTATGATCTCCCGGTTGTAGATAGTTTTGTATCTGATCGGTATGGCGGGCCTCCGCCATAGTTGTATATTTCCTTAGAGGTGCAGTAGTCATGTTATGCGATGTCGGATGTAATCGCTAAACCATGTTTATATATATATGCCGAAAGGCGATGTTTTCTCACAAAAACTGTGTCTTATTTTATAAACTGTTTCATGTCTTGTTTTATATTCCGCTGATTACGCTGATGTATGACTACTTGGGTGCCCCGGTAAGGCACCAGTCACGGGCCCCGGAATGGGTCGTGACACTAGTTTCCAACTCAACCAACCGTTCATCGATAGGACGTCGGAGTAGAAAGTTATGAGAGTTACAAGTTCAGTGCGCAAACGGACATAAATGTGTTTTGGACAAAGGCGAGGCGCGGCGCGGATGCCGGAAATGCGAGGGTCGAGATTGCAGCGCGCGGCCGGAAAGCCCGAGAGTCCGCGAGGTTTGGTAGCCGCTGGCCGTCGAGGCGCGGCTGGCGGAATCCTGGCGGAAAAACTGAGGAAATCTAATTTTCTTCTTTTAAAAAAGGCCATGGGAGGGTGACAAGTGTCCCCCCCCCCCATCTGATTTTCTTGCATGCCTTATATTGACCAAGTCTTGAAGACTTGGTCATCTTTCAATCTCTCTCTCTCTCTAAATTAGCTCTCACTTCTCTCTAAAATTCCAAGAGGAATTCAAGCCTAAGGAAAAATCTGAAAAGTTAAGAACAAGAAGGAAGCTTGTGGCGAGCTTGTTGGTGTTGTTGTGGTGGTGTTCTTGGAAAGGAGGCTAGCAAAATTGTTGGAATAAGTTTGGCTAAGGTTAAGGTAACATTTCTTCTTTTGTGGTTTAGTTATTAATGTTGCATGTGAAGAAGAAGGGATTTGTAGTAGTAAATAATGCTCTTAGAGTCATTGCATGCAAGAAATGTGGTTTGGATATGAAAGAATTGGTTAAGAAGATATTATGAGCATGTTGTAGCCTAAAAACTACCTTAGAATTGTTAAGTGAATTATTGTACCTTTTGGGGCAGAATTTTACACACTCAAGTTTAGGTGTGTAATCCCCTTTGAAATGTTGGATTGTTGAGCCTTAAATGTGGCGTTTGGATGATAAATTCGGCCTTGAGAAAGGTGGCAAAGTATGTAGAAACAAAAGAAATGCTGCCCAATTTTCCATAGAATTTAGTGACTTTAAACTTGGATTATTCTACATTGAAATTAGAGGTTAATACACGTATCATGATTATTATAGGTTGATATATTACTTGCGGTAGTTGAGCTTAGCAAGTGGATTGACCAAAGAGGTATGTGGAGCTTTCTTATCTCTTGAGCATGAGTAGTTTTAACTATATAGTACGGTAGACGTACATGTTTTAAATGAAGTAAATCCTTTTGCTATATTTGACTTGTTTTAAGAAAATGTCTAAGTTGGTTGGGTTAAGAAGTTAACCCGCTTGTTCTTGAGGAGTGGTTTATTCTAAATAAGGTAGACAAGGATTTCTTGACACAAAGAAGTATAGAGTACTTGGTGTGAAAGTATTGAGTATTGAATTATTCTAAAAGATAAGAGGCTTAAATTGTTGAGGTAAGAGACTTGTTTTCTAAAAAGATAAGAGGCTTGAAGTATTTTGAAAATTGTGTAAATTTGTTTGAAGTATGAGTCTCTTGGTTAGTAAAAGAACGAAATGGTTTATAAGGAGTTATAACGGCTTTATGGGAAGTTAGTTATAACGGCCTTATGAAAGGATAAGAATGTCTTAATTTCTAAAGCATAAAAATAATATAACGGCTTTATGGGAAGTTAGTTATATTAGCTTTATGAAAGGTTAACAAGAAGTGATTTACTCTAAGTAAGACAAGTAAGGACAAATGATTTGATTTATGAAAGGCAAATTGATTTTAAGGCATCAATTGCCCAAAGGTTTTATGTATGAAAAAGAGTCACTTTTAAAAGAGTTGAAGTATGTAGTACTTGGGTTAAATTCCCGGATTTTTCGTTCATTAAAGAGATGGTTAAGTGCCTTAGGTAAACTAAAGTGAGTGGGTAGGAACAAGACTAATAAGAAGTATGAGTACTTAACTTATTTATGATTATGATATGATGACAGTTTGAGCTAGGGTAAGAGTATATCTGAGGGGCAAGCCCCAAGATCGTTATACCACTGTTATACCCCGTATTTCCGGAGTATGTACGTGAGGACGTACGTACAAAAGTTTGGCCTTAAAAGTTTAGGCATGGCACGTTTTTTTGGGCACAACTCTCACAAAGAATCGTTTTCCGATGAAATGTTTAACAAGACTCGCGTAGGATAAATTCCGGCTATGCCATTTCTAATTTTTGAGGATTTTTCCGAGAGACGAAACATTTTGGACCAACGGGAGGGCGACATTTGTCACCCTCCAATTGGTGGATGTGGGGCGGCATTAGGACGAATTGGATGACCAATTTTGTCAAGTAGTTGGTAGGATATTTTGTGTAGTGGATGGATAAGGACACTTGGGCAAATCTTGACCTTACACTTGCCTTGCACTTGGCATCATCTTGGCCATTGGTTGGCCATGGCTTGACCTATAAATACCCCCTTAAGATGAAGAGTTCTTCATCCACAAATTCCTTTCCAAGTCTTGAAAAAAATCCTCCCCTCTCCCTTGAGCATGTTTCGTCCAAAGCCTACTCCCCTCGAGTGAAGTTGGCCGAGGCCCCCAGCCTGGCCGAAATCTACCCCCCCTCCCTTGGTAGAAAAGTTGCCTTCTAGTATTGTTATAATGCCCAAAATACCCTAGCCCAAATCCCTTAGTACTTAGTTGAAGTTGTGAAGAACTTCTAAGGGTTCTTGGAGCTATTGGAGCGTTCAATTAGGAGCTAAACCTCGCTCAGGATCGACGTTTATACTCGGATTATATTGGGCTTATCGAGGTAAATAATCTTACCCGTCTTTTTAATTAGAAATACATATTGTAGAAGTATAAGAATAAGTATTAAATACTTAGAAGAATATTACAAAATAGAATTGAACTGTTATCACAGTAGAAGGGTATAAAAGAAGAATAATTGAACTATACTTACATAGAATTTGTTTTCTGATGAGACTTATATAGCTCACCGGTAGGAAGTGCTGCCTTCCGTAGAATTGAGAACTCTCGCTTAGAGCTTTATATCTGATGCAGACGTTGATAGGCGTATTGGTATTATAGTCGATTCTCTGCGCGCGAAATATTCGACTTGGCAGGAGGTTTTCGCCGAGAAGGTATGTGATTCTTCCTAAGCATGATATTTTAACATATATATATAGTACGGTAGTCGTACATGTGTTAACTGAATAATAATCACGGCAATGTCTTTTGACTTAAGCCTGAATAATAATCACGACAATGTCTTTTGACTTAAGCCTGAATAATAACTACGGCAATGTCTTTTGACTTAAGCCTGAATAATAAGAATCCTGATGCATTTCAAAAGAATATTGAATCATTTTTAACAGAAGTGTAATATCTGGTTTTTAAACAAAAAGCTTAAGAGTTATACTAGCTTTATGGGAAGTTAGGTATAACAACTTAAGAATGATAAAAGGAACTATTTACTTGTTTGTTTGTAAAAGCCTTGTATTGATTTCTGTTAAGTGTAGTAAAATGGTTTGATAAGTAGACATATTATGCTACATGTTTAGTGCCTTGTAATGTGTGAAAGGGGGTCATTCTTGCTGTGCTTACGTTGCTAAACGGTAAGTCCATTGTACTGTTATTATATCACCTACCCCCTTGACTTGTTATACCGAGGGCTTGCCACCCTTGATGCGGGTCTATACGGCCTATGCGGTCTGTGAGACTATGCGGAGCAGCGGTATGCTCCAGGATTGATCATTCCGGGTGTTTAGCCCGATGCGGGGGATGCCCTATGCGGTCCATGGGACTATGCGGTCTATTGAGACTATGCGGACTGCGGGAGTCGGCGGTGCCGGGTTGGCTACCCCGTCGCGAGAATACCTCATGCGCGGTGCGTGTGTGACTATGCGGTCGCGAAGTCCAGGACTAGGCACGCAGAATGATACTATGGGCGATTGGCCTTGCTTCGATCATTCGCGGCCTAGAACAGACCTGTTACAGTTTTCCTATTACTGTTATTGTTTGTGATGGGGCACTATGTGCAATTGAACTGATTGTATTTGTGAAAAGGTTTTAAATACTTTGATTTCATTTAAGTACTTTATAGTTTCACATACTTGGTACCTGTTGTACTGACCTCCTTCGGGGGGCTGCGTTCATGCCGCAGGTAAGGGCAAGCAGGTGCTAGATCCGCATCCTTAGGATCTTTTGCGTTGGTGTCAGGAGCTCCATCTTCTCCGGAGGCTCGACTTTTGGGTATGATCTCCCTGTTGTAGATAGTTTTGTACGATCGGTATGGCGGGCCCTGTCGCCATAGTTTTTATTTCCTAGAGGTGCAGAGTCATGTTATGCAGTTGGGATGTAATCGCTAAACCATGTTTATATATATATCTTAAAGGCGACATTTTCTCACATAAATTGTGTCTCATTTTACAACTGTTTCATGTCTTGATTTTATTTGTCCGCTGATTACTCTGATGTATGACTACTTGGGTGCCCCGGTAAGGCACGATCCACGGCCCCGAACGGTCGTGACAAAAGTGGTATCGAGCGATTAATCCTCGGAAAGTGTCTACGACCGTATCTAGTAAGTCTTGATTATCGGTGTGTTGTGCACCACACCAATAATCGTGAGGCTATAGGATATTTAGGATTGGTTTCCATTCTTCTCACTCTGAGATCGTGCTTTAGAGTCGTGTTATAGGTTGGACCTCTAACGTATTCCTTCTCTATGATTATGCCTCCACGTAAGGCAACCCGGGCCCAGAAGGGCAAGGCAGCCGAGGGAGCTGCTAGCAGGACACCCAGAGTCACGAGGGCTCAGGCCCAGTCTATACCCGAGACGGCGAGTTCCATGACGCCGCCGGCCCAAAGAGATCATAGCAGTACCTCGGTCCCACAGCCTAGAGCAGAGGAGATGGGGTACAGAGATAACCCGATTATTTGCGGATTGTGGCGAACACGAGGACATACTAGACGCAGCTTCCAGCCCAAAGAAGACTGTGGTTCACCCGAGGGCAGACAGTTTGAGGCTACGGGATTTCCTTAGTTGTAGCCCGCCAGAGTTTTACGGGTCGAGGCCGGAGGATGATCCGCAGGAGTTCATCCGTCAGTTGCAGAGGATCATGCGGGTGATCAAGGCTTCTGAGACTGAGTCTGTGACATTCGGTTCGCATCGGCTGCGTGATACCGCAGTCGATTGGTTTGATTCGTGGGAGCTTTCCCGGGGAGAGCATGCACCTCCAGCAGTATGGGATGAGTTTTCGGAGGCTTTCCTCACGCACTTCTTGCCTCCGCAGATGAGGAGCACGGTAGCGATTCTTGTTGCTGAGACAGGGAGGACGCACAGTTAGGGAGTACAATGTCGAGTTCGATTCTTTGGCTCGATATGTCCCTGCACTGGTAGCAGATATGGAGGACCGGGTGCATCGCTATGTCACCGGGCTAGATGATTACATGGCCGAGTCTTGTGCGGGTGTGTCCCTTCAGCCAGGCATGGACATTACCCGTATGCAGGCTCATGCACTGGGATGCGAGGAGCGTAGAGACCGCCGGGTAGACCGATATCAGCAGCAGAAGAAGGCCAAGACGGCCGGTTCTTTTGGTGGTTCTCAGGGTGGACGGCATCAGCAGAAGTCCAGGTTTGCACCACAGCCGGCTCAGAGCACTCCTACATCGTTTTCGGTCTGACCAGAGCGATCGGGCGGTCGGGCCCGGACTTCTGGACTTCCGGGTAGCAAGGTGCTAACCGATCGAGGTCCGCTTCGGTGTGTCCGTGTGGCGAGTTCCAATCTGGAGGCGTAGCACGACTCGGAGCTTGCTATACTTTGGCGGCAGGTCATTTTGCGAGTCTGTCCGAAGCGTGGCCACGATGGTAGGGTCGACTGCAGGTCGATTGCGGTTCTTCATCCTCGACAGCTACTCGCCGGAGGCAAGGTACTCATGGGGCCAGGTCGCGGCAGGTCGTGGCGCGGGTCCAGTTCTAGCGGTCCTCAGAACCGCATTTATGCCTTGTCCAGCCGGCAGGATCAGGAGGCCTCACCTGATGTCGTCACAGGTACCTTATCAGTTTCTGGAGTTGATGTGTATGCCTTGATAGATCCGGGTTCTACTCTGTCCTATATATCTCCCCTTATTGCTAGTAGGATAGGGATAGAGCCTGAGTCCATAGACCCTTTCGAGGTAGCTACGCCTGTGGGTGATTCGGTGGTAGCTCGGCGGGTATATAGGGCTTGTCCAGTGACCATTTACAGTCGTCAGACCCTAGCCGACTTGATAGAGCTGGACATGACTGATTTCGACGTGATCATGGGCATGGATTGGCTAGCTTCTTGCTACGCCAATGTAGACTGCAGGGAGAGTGGTGCGGTTCCGGTTCTGAGGAGCCGGTTGTTGAGTGGGAGGAAGCACTTTGTATCGCCGGTAGGTAGGTTTATTTCTTACCTCGAGGCTAGGAAGATGGTGCGAAGGGGTATATCTACCATCTCGTCGGTGTTTGATAATCGAGGTGCGGTACCAGATTTTCGATTAGTTCCAGAGTCGAGAGTTCCCGGGCGTGTTTCCGGCGACCTCCCGCATCCTCACGAGAGGAGATCGAAGTTTTGTATAGATGTGTTACGGACACTCGGCCTATTTCCATTCCGCCATACGAATGACACCGCCGAGTTGAGAGAGTTGAAGGACCAGTGAGATTTCTTTGGAGAAGGGCTTCATCGACCTAGTGTTTCTCCCGGGAGCGCGGTATTGTTCGTGAAGAAGAAGGGCGGGACGCTGCGCATGTGTTGATTACAGGCAGCTGAACAAGGTGACCATTAAGAACAGATACCCCCTCCCCAGGATTGATGATTTGTTCGACCAGTTGCAGGGCACGGGATGTTTCTCCAAGATTGATCTGCGATCGGGCTATCATCAGTGCAGTCGAGAGGTGGATGTCCCCAGATCGCATTCCGGACCAGACGCATTATGAGTTCTGGTCATGTCTTTTGGGTTGACCAATGCTCCGCGATATTCATGGATTTGATGAACCGAGTGTTCAAACCATTTTTGGACACGCTTGTGATAGTGTTCATTGATGATATCTTGGTTTATTCTCGCCAGAGGCGAGCATGCGAGCATTTGAGGATCTGGCCGAGCTTCTCCGACCAGCGAGTACGCCAAGTTTTCCAAATGTGAGTTTTGGTTAGCTTCGTGGCTTTTCTTGGGCATATTGTCGGGTGATGGCATTCAGTGGATACGCCAAGATCGGCGATCGAGACTTGGCCTAGACCTACTACTCCGGCAGGTGCGCGACTTTACGGGCCTCGCAGTTATTATCGACGGTTCGTAGAAGTTTGCTTCTATCTACGCACCATTGACTAGGCTGACTCGTAAGGCCTAAGTTTGATGGTGATGCGTGTGGCGGGGTTTCCAATACTAAAGGAGATCGCGGCCGCCCGTTCTTACTCTTCCGGAGGTCCGGATGGTTATGTCGTATTGTGATGCGTCGGGCATCGGTGGGATGTGTGTTGATGCAGCAGGTAGAGTTATAGCGTGCATCCCGACAGCTTAAGAAACACGGAGGAACTACCCCACCCATGATTTGGAGTCGCGTGGTGATTCACGCCAAGATCTGGAGGCACTATTTGTATGGGGTTCACGAGGATATTTATACTGACCACAAGAGCCTCAGATATCTTCACGAGAGGAGCTGAACTTACGGCGAGAGGCGGTGGTTAGAGTTTCTTAAGGATTACGATGTTGATATCCTGTACCACCCGGGAAGGCGATGTTATGCGGATGCTCTTAGTCGTAGGTCGATGGGAGCCTATCGGATGCGCTAGAGAGGAGGGCATGGTTCGTGATTTGCATCGATTAGCGAGCCTTGGTGTCCGTTTGATTGATTACGATAGCGATGGGGTTCGAGTTCGTGAGGTTGCCGAGTCTTCCATCGTCGGCGAGGTGAAGAGGCAGCCGAGGATCCGGTTTTGATTCGCATCGTGATGCGGCTCTTCGTGAGAGGAAGGGTCCTTTTGAGGTAGCACCGATGGGGTGCTAAGGTTTGAGGCGAGTTGTGTGTTCCGGATGTTTCGGACTTCGGCAGGTTCTTGAGGAAGCACACGCGCGTTACTCTATCCATCCGTGGTCGACAAGATGTACCACGACCTTAGATCCGTATTGGTGGGATGGCTTGAAGAGGACATTGCGAGTTCGTAGCTCGGTGCGTGTTGTCGGCAGTGAAGGTGGAGCACCGGAGGCCCGGTGGGTTATTCTGAGCGATAGAGATCCCGACCGGAAGTGGGAGGTGATCAGCGTGGACTTCATCACGGATTGCCTCGCACTCGGAGGAGGCATGATTCTATATGGGTTATCGTCGACAGTGTGAAATCAGCCCACTTTCTTCCGTCGGGGCGACTTTTTCTACCGAGGATTATGCCGACTTTACATCCGAGAGATCGTCGATCGCATGGAGTCCCTATTTCGATCATATCGCATGCAGGAGCCCGGTTACGCTAACTTCAAGGTCTTTCTGAAGGGTTTAGGGACATAGTAAGCTTCAGCATCGCATTCCATCCTGACGCAGGCACGACAGCAGAGCGCACTATCCGAACTCTTGAGGATATCTGCGAGCTTTGTGTTATTGACTTCAGTGGTATTTGGGAGGATCATTTTCCTCTAGTTGAGTTTGCGTATAATAATAGCTACCACTCCGATTCGGATGGCGCCTTATGAGGCCTTGTATGGGAGGAAGTGCGGATCGCCTATAGGCTGGTTCGATGTGGGCGAGTACGGCTAGTGGGACCAGATTTGGTGCGAGCGATGGATAAGGTAAAGCTTATCCGGGAGAGGTTCTTGACAAATTCGAGTCGATGGTCATACGCAGATCATCATCGCCGGATCCGGAGTTCGAGGTTGATGATTGGGTTTTCTGGTGTCACCCATGAAGGGTGTGATGAGATTCGGGAAGAAAGGGAAACTCACCAAGGTACATCGGGTCGATCGATAGTCCGCAGGTAGGCAAAGTTGCTCACGAGTTGGATCTGCCGTCCGATCTGGAGGCGGCATCCGTGTTTCACGCTTTATCTTTGAGGAGATGTATCGGGGATCCATCTAGGTACACCCGACGACGATGTCCGTGTGACCGGAGGGTTGTCGTATGAGGAGATTCCCATAGCGATAATCGATCGTCGTTAGGCGTCTGCGGACCGAGGCGTGGCTTCCACAAAGTCTTGTGGCGAACGAGCTTAGGAGGAGATGGCGGGAAGTCGAGGAGGACATGAGGCAGAAGTATCCTCACCTGTTCCCCACACCTCCAGGTAATTCACTTTCCTACTTGTAAATTTTCATTGTCATATATCTCTAAGTGTTGTTTTTGTGGCCGTATGTGGCATTTGCAAACTGTTTAAGCTTTATCGATAACTGTCTTGGGAAAGAACATTCGGGACGAATGTTTCTAAGGAGGGGAGAATGTTATACCCCGTATTTCCGGAGTATGTACGTGAGGACGTACGTACAAAAGTTTGGCCTTAAAAGTTTAGGCATGGCACGTTTTTTTGGGCACAACTCTCACAAAGAATCGTTTTCCGACGAAACGTTTAACAAGACTCGCGTAGGATAAATTCCGGCTATGCCATTTCTAATTTTTGCGGATTTTTCCGAGAGACGAAACATTTTGGACCAACGGGAGGGCGACACTTGTCACCCTCCAATTGGTGGATGTGGGGCGGCATTAGGACGAATTGGATGGCCAATTTTGTCAAGTAGTTGGTAGGATATTTTGTGTAGTGGATGGATAAGGACACTTGGGCAAGTCTTGACCTTACACTTGCCTTGCACTTGGCATCATCTTGGCCATTGGTTGGCCATGGCTTGACCTATAAATACCCCCTTAAGATGAAGAGTTCTTCATCCACAAATTCCTTTCCAAGTCTTGAAAAAAATCATCCCCTCTCCCTTGAGCTTGTTTCGTCCAAAGCCTACTCCCCCCCCCCCCCCCCCCCTTGAGTGAAGTTGGCCGAGGCCCCCCCTAGCCTAGCCGAAATCTACCCCCCCTCCCTTGGTAGAAAAGTTGCCTTCTAGTATTGTTATAATGCCCAAAATACCCTAGCCCAAATCCCTTAGTACTTAGTTGAAGTTGTGAAGAACTTCTAAGGGTTCTTGGAGCTATCGGAGCGTTCAATTAGGAGCTAAACCTCGCTCAGGATCGACGTTTATACTCGGATTATATTGGGCTTATCGAGGTAAATAATCTTACCCGTCTTTTTAATTAGAAATACATACTGTAGAAGTATAAGAATAAGTATTAAATACTTAGAAGAATATTACAAAATAGAATTGAACTGTTATCACAGTAGAAGAGTATAAAAGAAGAATAATTGAACTATACTTACATAGGACTGTTTTCACAGTAGACTTATATAGCTCACCGGGTAGGGAAGTGCTGCCCGACTTTCCGTAGAATTGAGAACCCTCTGCTTAGAGCTTTATACGATCTGATCTAGGCGTTGATAGGCGTATTTGGTATTATAGTCGATTCTCTGCGCGACATATTCGACTTGGCGGGAGGTTTTCACTAAAAGGTATGTGATTCTTCCTAAGCATGATATTTTAACATATATATATAGTACGGTAGTAAATGCGTGTTAACTGAATAATAATCACGGCAATGTCTTTTGACTTAAGCCTGAATAATAATCACGACAATGTCTTTTGACTTAAGCCTGAATAATAACTACGGCAATGTCTTTTGACTTAAGCCTGAATAATAAGAATCCTGATGCATTTCAAAAGAATATTGAATCATTTTTAACAGAAGAGTAATATCTGGTTTTTAAACAAAAAGCTTAAGAGTTATACTAGCTTTATGGGAAGTTAGGTATAACAACTTAAGAATGATAAAAGGAACTATTTACTTGTTTGTTTGTAAAAGCCTTGTATTGATTTCTGTTAAGTGTAGTAAAATGGTTTGATAAGTAGACATATTATGCTACATGTTTAGTGCCTTGTAATGTGAAAGGGTCATTCTTGTCGTGCTTACGTTGCTAAGCGGTAAGTTCATCAGATCATATTATATCACCTACCCTCGACTTGTTATACCGGTTGCCACACCCTTGACGCGGTCTATAAGGCCTATGCGGTGTGAGACTATGCGAACAACGGTATGCTCCGAGATTGATCATTCGGGTGTTTAGCCCGATCGCGGAAGCCCTATGCGGTGCATGGACTATCGGTCTATTGAGACTATGCGGTGCGGGAGTCGGTAGTCAGGGTACCGGGTCTACCGACGCGAGGAATACCTCGCGGTGCGTGTGTGACCTATGCGGTGCGGAAGTCGAGGACTAGGCCGCACGAATGATACTATAGGCGATTGGCCTTGCTTGATCATTCGCGGCCTGAAAATGCACTGCTGCTTTTCCTATTACTGTTATTGTTTGTGATGGGGCACTATGTGCAATTGAATTGATTGTATTTGTGAAAAGGTTTTAAATACTTTGATTTCATTTAAGTACTTTATAGTTTCACATACTTGGTACCTGTTGTACTGACCTCCTTCGGGGGGCTGCGTTCATGCCGCAGGTAAGGGCAAGCAGGTGCTAGATCCGCATCCTTAGGATCTTTTGCGTTGGTGTCAGGAGCTCCATCTTCTCCGGAGGCTCGACTTTTGGGTATGATCTCCCTGTTGTAGATAGTTTTGTAAAGTCAGGGTATGGCGGGGCCCTGTCCCGCCATAGTTGTTATTTCCTTAGAGGTCTGTAGTCATGTTGTACAGTTGGGATGTAACTGCTAAACCATGTTTATATATATATGCCGAAAGGCGACATTTTCTCACATAAATTGTGTCTCATTTTACAACTGTTTCATGTCTTGTTTTTATATTCCGCTGATTACTCTGATGTATGACTACTTGGGTGCCCCGGTAAGGCACCAGTCACGGGCCCCGGAACGGGTCGTGACAACCACCTTCTCCAGGGTAAGAGTATGTCTGAGGGGCAAGCCCCAAGATCGTCATACCATATTCTTCAGTGTAAGAGTATATCTGAGGGGCAAGCCCCAAGATCGTTATACCATCTGCACCAGTGTAAGAGTATATCTGAGGGGCAAGCCCCAAGATCGTTATACCATCTGCTCCAGTGTAAGAGTATATCCGGCGAGTACAATTTCAAGATCGTTATACCATCTGCTCCAGTGTAAGAGTATATCTGAGGGGTAAGTCCCAAAGATCGTTATACCATCTGCTTCAGGGTAAGAGTATATCTGAGGGGTAAGTCCCCAAGACCGTTATACCACCTGTTCCGTGGATTTGCTACCCACGATGCGAGGAATACCTCATGCGAGTCCTTATGGCTTATGCGAGTGAAATAGTCCCATGCGGGCGGGTACAGCCTATGCGAGGAATACCTCATGTGGGTCCACAGGACCCATGCGGGTGAAATAGTCCCAGGAGTAGGATTGCTTATTGATACTACGGGCGAGGGACCCTGTTTTGATCACGAGCCTCCTATTTTATGCAGTATTATATATATGCTTGTTACTCTCATTGTTAGTAAGACACAGTAAAAGGTAAGTTGATTTCATCCCTGACCCCAGCTTATTTTCAGACTTATGATTACATTACGATTTACGCCACATACTGCACTTGTTATCGACCTCCTTCGGCTGCGTTCATGCGCCGCAGCCGAGATACGTAACTTTGGTCCGCACTCTTAGGATCACTGTTCATTTCTTGAAAGCTCCATCTCTCGGAGGCTTTGTCTTTTGGTATGATTCCCGAGGTTATGGACTTTGTACATTCGGGGTATGGCGGCCTGTCCCGCCACGCTTGTTATTCCTAGTGTGTAGTCACGTTTGTGGTTTGAAGGGTAAGAATAAGTTGTCTTTGTTTCACTTTCGATTAAGTTATTTTATGAAAGGCGCCTGCGACTTGCTAGTGATATTTATCTTATCTGATTTTGTATTATGTATGTTCATTGCTATTCTCTCGATGTGTACTGGCGGTGCCCGATAGGGCACCCGCCGCGCCCGGTCGGGTCGTGAGAAAAGTGGTATCAGATCATTTAGTCCTCGGAAAGTGTCTGCACCAGTGTCTAGTAGTCTTGATTATCGGTGTGTTGTGCACCACATCTATAATCAGGAGGCTGCAGGACATTTAAGATTGGTTTCCATTCTTCTCTCTTTGAGATCGTGCAGTAGAGCTGTCATAGAAGGTTGAGTCCTCTCTGACCTATCCTTGTGTAACAGTTATGCCTCCACGGAAGGCGACCAGAGCCCAGAAGGGCAAGGCAGCAGCAGGAGCTGCTAGTGGTACGCAGAGTTGCGAGACTCGCACGCACTATGCACGAGGTAGTAGGCGGTCGGCGAGTTCGCTCACGCGGTGTTAGGAGAGCCGAGGCGGCGGTGGCTCCAGAGGTTCCGCACGAGCCTCGGTTCCAGGCGCAGTATAGGGATTACGGAGAGCAGATCAGGTTGTTGACTAGCATTGTGGCAGGGCAGCACCGCCAGGGGCCGGTGGCTAACCCTAGGCCGACAGTTTAAAGATTTGGTACTTTCTGAGTTGTAATCCACCCGAGTTCTATGGTTCGAGGTCTGAGGAGGATCCTCATGAGTTTATTTGATAGGTGCAGCGGACTACGCAGGTGCTTAGGGCCTCGGAGACGGAGTCCGTTGTGTTAGCTTCTTACCGGTTACGCGATATTGCGTTGAACTGGTTTGAGTCATGGGTGTTGACGAGAGGTGGGGATGCTCTTCCACCGCTTTGGGAGGAGTTCACGAGGCTTTCTGGATCACTCTTGCCTCCTGAGATGAGGAGAGCCCGCGTAGATAGATTCTTGACCTTGAGGCAGGACGGAAGGACTATCGCAGTACACCAGAGTTTGACTCCTTGGCGGATATCGCACACCATTGTAGCGACATGGCGATGAGGTTTATCGGTATGTGATGGGACTAGCCGTCATATAGTTCTCGACGCTTGGGGTGGCTCTTCACCGTGGATGGATATTGCCGAGATGCGCGTATCTGCGAGGATTGAGGCAGAGGCGGGATCAACTAGATTTAGGCCAGCCCAAGAGGGCCAGGACAGTAGGATCTCAGGGCGGTTTTCAAGGAGGACCACCTCCGCGAGCTAGTTATGCGCCTCGGCAAGACGAGTACTCCACCACGCCTTCTTGGATGTTCGGAGATTCGGGAGCGGTCGAGGCTCAGGGTTGAGTTTCGGGAGTAGGGGTGTTAGTTGCGAGGCCACCTCTACCTCGGTGTAGTCGATGTGGTAGGACCCGTTATGGGAGTCGTGCTAGTTTGGGTAATTGCTATACATGCGGCCGGCGAGGCCATTATCGAGGAACTGTCCAGGCCGAGGATAGCGGATGTAGAGATTCAGCCGGGATCGATGGTAGTTCATCGCTTCTTTTGTTATGCGCGTCTGCGTGCGTGATCATGATTAGACGAAAGGGGAATGTGAAGCAATAGTTAGAGGTATATCTTTGACCCTTTAGAGATTAGTATGTGTGATAGGATTGTTGTATGATTTAGTGTTATGAACAGAGGATATTGAGACTATGTACATGTGTTAGAATAAGTTGGTAGATATGAACGGGCAGTTCTGTTAGGCCGTGAACGAGAGTAGGTGGTAATGGTTCATACTTTGGACTCGTTTTCTTGTTTGATTTATGAGGAATGATTAAGCGTGTGCGATATCTTATGGTCACAAGTGGCATAGTAATGTCCCATTAAGCGTGAGGTACGAGGATGTACCGAGGAATAGTAAATTGGCTCCAAAAGAACATTCGGGGACGAATGTTTCTAAGGGGGGGGGGGGAGAATGTTACACCCCGTAGTTCAGATCATGCGTATGAGACCGTACGAAAGAGAGTAAGACTTAAAATTTTCGAAAGATAGGTTGACAGATTGTTTCGGAGGGGTTTTAGTCAACTTTGAGGTGGGTTATGACCCGGTACATTTAGAGTTCCTAAGTGTTTCGAAGGCCTAGGGCGTAGTTCGTTGAGTCTAGTTTCCAATGCAACCAACCACTCGTCGATAGGACGTCGGAGTAGAAAGTTA